>JAQMCX010000058.1:4440590-4464981 GCA_029814765.1 Acanthurus leucopareius | reverse complement strand
CACTGGTACACCAGATGACAACTGTGTGAGTGACCCATCACTCCAACTCCACCTCCACCTCCACCCTGCCTGGGACTTTGATGCTCCTTCTGCCTCACAGGATGGAGCATTTGAAATGAATGCTTTTACATTGCAGTCTGTTAAGAGCCACATCGTCTCACAGAGATGCTGAAGGATGTCTTCTGTGTTTGTTAAAGACGGAAAGGGGTGTAACAAAGTGTCAGTATCCGATGCCATGCGAATGAGATAGTGCTTTGACTTAAACTGGGACTTGTTGGTCTTCACTTGAGACTCGACTAACTTTTTTGTTCCATCCCTTTCTCTTTCCTGTTGTTTGTAATCATTCAAAATTTAGTTCCCTAAAATTAGCTGCCTTGCTATTTAAAACCCAAAGGAACTGAGCAGAGCTGGCTAGCTTACATTGTTTCATTCATCAGTCATACTGGCTTCAATGGAAGTGACTGACAGGCGCAACAACTATTTTTGCAAGAATCAGTCAGAGTGACAGGGCTCCAAAAGGACGTATTACACTGAAGCCAGGGGGTCTTAAGGATGTCATGTGTGTGCATAGCAGGATGTTGAATTAAGATCACATCTGGCACGTCAATTTTAAAAGGACCAACTTACAATTGGACACCAAATGCACTTCCAGCTAACTGACCCTGAGTGTTAATACTTGATCTATCAGGTTCCTGATCATTTAAGCAATAAATGATGGAAATGAATCATCTTTTAAAAGCTGGAATTGCACATCAACAAAATACAGAAATCTATTTAGCAACTAATTTTTGATATAATCAAGAACCTAAAAGCCACAAGGGACTTTGTCCTTGACACGTAAATCATACAGAGCCATTAATTAGTGCACAAAGACTAAAATAATTAGTTGTCCATTTGCTCACACCAACACACTTGAGTATTTGCTGTATACATCCAGCTGCTTTTTCATAACATACAATGGAAGCATTGTGATAAATGTCTGTGTTGAGTCCTAAAAGCATCTCTAAACCACTTACACCCACTACATGGACTTTAACAGAACATAATACAGACTCATTTACATTCAAGGTCTTTAGGCTAAGGGGGCTGTAATAGACAGTGACGGTATATATTACTGGTCTGCTGCTTTTCATTATGCAGCTAATGATTCCCTGTCAAGTTCTATTGTAAATGAACGAGGGGCAACAAAGAAGGAGGGCAAAGACAGGAAGGAACAGAACAAGAGTGGGAGATTTATACTGAAAAATAGCTAAAGCAAGTAAAAAAATGTTACAAATTTTATTCAAATAGGCCAAATAAATCACTTGCTTAAGATAGATGACTCTGTAGTAAAGAGTAGGGCTAACACTCTAAAAAAAAAAAAAAAAAAAAAGTTTAAAGAAGAGACCATGTTGTTAGAATTTATTTAAGTACAGCCATAGAATTTTTTCATCAAACTTTGTTGAAGAATTAATGTTAAAGTTCTTCCATGGTGCCTTGTTCCCATTTGCCACAGCATGACTTTAGTGGAAAGCCAGCATGTATGCCAGGTTTAAGACCTCTAACATCAGGCTGCCAAGAGATGACTTAAGTTGGAGTTAATGGTAATGTCATTAAGAGGCAGCTGCAAACAAGAAGATTCTTACATTTATTTTTCCTCATGTTAGCCCTCAGATAGTTTGGTGTCATGTTTATTCATCAATGGCCTCCTAGTTTCCTACATTCAGCAAAATCACAAAGTTATGGGATTTACTATCAAATCAATAAGGCAGGCAGAGTGAAACTGCTTTTACAAATACACCTAACTGAAGTTTTTATTTTTTCACACTTTTGAATGTAAGGTGAGGTTTTGAATAAAAATTGGCATCAAACTGGGTTGGGCAGTCTTCTACTGACTTCTGTAAATGGAAAAGTCTAAGTTACAATAAGGTATTATTTGCATTATTCATAGTCGAAATGTGATTTTGAACTGGTTTTCTTACATCAAAAATAAACATTTTGGAAGCCATGTTTATTTCTTGAAAAGGGTTAGACAAGAGCATTGTTACCACTCTCATGCCAGTTTGCTCAGTACAGGGCTGAACATGAGAGGCCATTAGCATAGCTTAGCTTAGTCCAAAGACTTTAAGCTGGGAGAAAAAGTTACTAATGCTCTGTCTAAAGTTCAAAAACATATCAAACACATGTCTTCACTCAATAATTTAGAAAGTGTCAGGTGAGCTTTAGTGAGTTATTTTAAAAATTGTTGTGCTAAATGTTTTGTGCTGCTTCAAATCTTTAAGCTAAACTAAGCTAAAGATCTCCCAGCTCCAGCTGCTTACCAACAGCACAAGGATCACAAATATACACCGCAGTTTAGCTTACCATATAATCATTATAAGAAATGCTTATTTTCCAAAAATAATCTTTAGGAACAGTTTGGCTTTTTTTTTATTAGCCTAATTTTTTTTCTTGCCCACACATGAATAAGAACAATAATACTCGAATGTCTGTGAGGTATGTGTGACAAATGATGTGTTGAAATAGAACCGAGAAGCCATTAGCTTTGAAACTGCTTGTTATTGCATCCTGACTGTAGCTTTACAATAAAGGCACAGATGTGAGAGTGGTATATATATATCAATCTTCCCCATTTCACTCTCAGCAAGACAGCAAGATTAAAATGGCAAAAATGCTCATGTTTTTTCATGAAATATTTTCAATGTCAAAATGTTTGTTGTCACTCTTTTAAAAACTAAAGGTAGCACATGAGTAGGCTAATCTGTAGAAAGTACATAATCCCTATTAGTTACTTAGCAACAGCCATGGAGCAAGACAGTGAAGAAAAAATGGCAGTGGGTGAACAATGCAGCGTGGCCCCACTGCCACTATGTAGCCTACAGCTCTGCTTTAGTCCTAACAGGGAGAGTATATCATTCAGTCTAATTAGAATGCCGATAGCAAATCTCCCTGAGCAAATACACTTGATACACACACTGACACACACTCTCATATGCATTCATGCACACATGTACGGCCCCTGCATTATTCACTGGTAATTACAATGTCAATACACAGTTACACAGCAGTGCGGCCTCACACTGGTCATCGTTTAAACGCGGAGACACACACACTATCCTTTAATTGCCCTTCAGTCAAATGCTTTAGCACTTATTTTCACACACAAACACACAGTCCCACTTGTGCATTCGGCCATTCAGACTCCCCATGGAGTGAATCTGCCACACTCTTACCACCCCATACTGTGTTTTTATGCACACAAACACACACACACACACAATCACACAGTGCACACTCGCATACACAGTCACACACAAGGTCAAAGACTTGGTAGTGGGTTCATCAGTGTCACATCTTGTTCTTTTTTTAAACCTGCCTCCCACTCTTCTTTCTCTGTCTTGTCCTCAGAGACTCGCACATTGAAAAGCCATTTACTCTGTTGCTTAATTACAGTTCGCTTCCTGCCTTCCTCTCTTTCTTTTGTGTTGCTCTGCTTGCCTTCTCTCTTGTCTCCTGCTGTCTTTTTTCAAGTTTTTTCTCACTTCTTTTTCCTTTTACTTTTCACATATCTCTGTTTCTCTTCTTCTGTTCTTCCATCCTGCTTTTATTTCTCCCTCTCTGCTCTAGTGATGACTTTTTTGTTTGTAACACATTGCAGCACCAACAAGAAATGACAATGATAATAGCAACTGAATAGAAGGAAATGGTACTGAGACAATAAGGCACATGGTCTGTTTTTTTCTCTATATCTGGTTTGGTCTTATCTTGGTTGATGCTTATCCTTCAATTTAGTCTTTTGGCAAGAACTTCGAGATGATTCAGAAGAACCTACTGGACACAAAGTTTAAGATCAAATATTATCTAGAAAAAAATTTAGAAATTATCATTATTTTACTGCCGTGCAAATGCGGCTGGACCATCATTTGAAGATTTAAGGCGCCTGGTTGCAGCAGTGCACAGATGTTAAAACCTTGTGACATCACAGCTGGGTGTGGTTTCAGGTGTTGACAGAGCATGTTAAATATCAAACCACATTGTAAAAAATCATACAACAATAACATGACTTTAATCATTTATAAACATGAATCCCTCTTAACTGATGATTTAAACTGTTGAGAGTTTGCTGAACTCATTTCACTTTTTCAGTATTTTTGAGGCATCTTAGGTGTAATAAAATAATACCTGTGATCTATGGGTGCTACACATCTCTTTGCTCCACTTAAATGATCTGAGGTGTTACTTTTGTAAACTAAAGCCACTAAGTAGTCTGACAACTCTAAATGTTAAATGAATGTGAGCAGCCAGTTGGCAGCTTTGAGACACCCATAGCTCCACACAAGCCAGCTGGAAAATCTAGTTTCGTATTCAATTATCAGCCTCTTTGTACTCCTCGCTCGTCTCCTCTTCTTCCCCTATTGTCCTCTCCTCCATAATTTCCAGCCTTCAACTCTCCGTCAACTGCTCCTGTATCTGCATCCACCTCACTCTTCCTGTACCGCACTCATCTTTCTTCATCTACTCTCCTCTTCGCTTTGAATCTTCTTTCCCAATGTTTTACTTCTCATAACTTCTCTTTTGTTCTTTCAACTACCCCCCCAAACCTCCCAGCTCCTTCCAGCTCATCCCCCCATCCACCCGCCCCGATCTGCTCTCTTGGCTCAGGCCCAGTTAAATTACCAGTTCTACAGAGTGATGGTGACAGAGTGCAGAACTTAATTACACACTGGCTGACAGCAAGGACTACGTGTTAGATTTTCACTTTCACTCCCTCTCCTCTCCTCTTCTTCCTCTCTCCCGTCTCTGTTCTTCCCCACCCCCCACCTCCCTCATCTCTATTTTTCTCCCTCTGTGTCCTCTGTTTCCTTCACCCACTTTTCTCCTTTCTACTAGACTCTCCCTTGTTCCTCTCCCTCTTGCTAATGGCTGGTTAAAACATCGTGCTCCATGCTGTTTCTGTGTGCTTATTGCTGGTTGGTGGAGTTTAGGGTGGGCTAGATGGCTGCAGGTGGAGTGGAGGGTGTGGGGTTGTAGTATATTGTGCATAGCAAGTGCATGGTAGCTAAGGCTTTAAAGAAGTGGCACAAAGATCAACTGAGAGTTGCTTCTGACACAGTCTGTACTCCTCCTGTGTCCGTTATTCGTGGAATAATTTGGACTGTTGTTACAAGGTCACATTTAGAGAAAAATAAACAGTGTCATTTATAAGCCTTGTTAGCCTTGAGGGACAATTAAACTAGACAAATGATACAAGAGCACTGTTAAAGGGCTGAAATGAAATTGAAGTTTGTTGCTTTTCAGATTCAGAGGTTGTTGTTCTACAGCTAACTGTTAAGCTGTTTGAATGTCAGAACAATGCAAAACCAGAACTTAATGGTAGCTGAAAGTATGTCTTCAGTTGCTGCTCTGAGCTTTCAGAACTAAAAAGATCCTTTACTTGTGTGAGAGAATTGAAACTGTCTTTAATGTTTCAATAAGTTTAATTCCTTTGTAATGCCTTTCAAACTGAAGTGTCTTCAGTTTGATACAGACTAAAAACATGTTGTGATCTCAGAAATTGTGTCCTTATAGTAAACTGAAAATTTTTAAAAATTGTGTCCAGTCCCTCCTTATATATAATATACTGTATATATATATATATATTACTCAATAACTCAACCACACATCAGGCACAACACATGCACCTCTATTGGCCTTAATTAGCATATCAGTTAATACCATAACCTCTCTTTACAACTGGCTAAAAAAAAAAAAAAAAATATATATATATATATATATATATATGGCATATTAAACTTATTTGATAAATCTTCAAGACAAAAGGCATTTTTTTAACCTTAATGGTGTGACATTTAGATATTTTGCATGTTGTAAGAACACTGTTATGTTCTCTTAACATCTCCAAATTATTTACTAAATATGATCCAGCTAAGCGTCTCAGAATCAATTGGTAGCTGATCATAATAAAATTATGAGCTTTGCCATAATGTGAAAGCCTTTATTTGTCTGCAGTGATGCTGTGCAGGTCACACTCACAATGCTTCTGAACATGAAAAATGTGATTATAGTTTCAAAAATTGCCACAATTTTGAGACAAACACAGAGTTGTGTATGGATATTAGACCTCATGGTGTGTTGTTCAAAATGTTTATCCACTCAATAAATAGAGAAATCTAGTAGAAAATGCAGCATCTATAAAAACAGATGGTTTGATTGAGTTCAATGGAAAACCGACATCGCCTGTCTGAAAGGATCGTTTGTGACTGGGATAAAGTGTGGATTATGCATTCCTCTATATTTATAGCTGTTATTCCTTATTCTATTATCTCAGTATTTTTATTTATGTGTTTATATAACCATTGTATGAATGTATGTGTATTTGTTGGCAGGATGTTTGTGTGTGTGGTGGTTCATTTTTGTAGGTCAGTGTTTGTTTCCACTCGCTGTGTATGTGTGTTTTTCTTCTTATACTCCATATGTGTTTGCTCTGTGCATTAAGCAGGTGTTCCAATATTCATTTGTTTGCAGCTTATTTGTCCACTCCACATGTAATCTGTTCATTTATTAATGCTGCCACTCAAAGGTGCTTATGCATGTTTGCTTTTGTATTTGTATGTATGGTGCTCTGTATACATACCTGTGTGTGCATTTATGATGTGTGTGAATAGGGTTGTGTATTAAAAAATAGGTCACAATTTTACTGCAAAATAAAATGAGATACTGGCTGAGGTGATGAAGAGGAAGAGGACATAAAAGTGTGTAAAAAAAAGTAAGAATATTCAATGTAACAATAGAAAGCTAAAAGGGAAAAAAAGAGCCAGAGGAGAAATGTGGGAAAAGAGAAACTAAGAGAAAAAGACAAAGTCATTTTGGTTTAAAAAATTAATTGTATCATGTTCTTTAGAGTTGTGTGTGTACATGTTTGAGTGTGTCTGTGACTATTCTTATCTACTGGTGTGAAACTAGTGGAGTGTATTTCTGCATGTTCGCATCTTTGTGCACATTCTGGCCGTGTGCATGTTTTAAGGGGGTAATTAATAGAGGGCCGATTATAGTCTCTTTCCCCTGGGTCCCCTGTCCACATTCATTACTGTCAAACACACACACTCACACACACCCGCACACACACACACACACACACACACTCACAGACCACAGCATACATGCAAATGGACAAGTGTTCACTCAAATATACTTTATTGCAGTTTTACATGCAGCATGCAACCACACACACACACACACATGAACTCACAGAAGGCAGTAATGTACTAGAATATCATCAGTTTTAATCAGCCGGCCAATTGTTATGAGACAGATTATCCATCCTTACAGTGTCAACACAGCACACACACATGTTATGCAAACATGTTGCAGCTCTGTCTCTGACACCACAATAAGCTGCAAAAAAAAACCATTAACATTACCTCAGATACATTTTTTAATCATTATAAAATGTTCAACAGGTTCTGAAAAAGTCAACTTGAGAGCAAATCTACTTGTGTTTTCTGTATTACTGTAGTAAGATCAGTCAAAGGTTGTGGCTGTGCACACGTGGCCCTATATTTTGCTGCAGGAAAAAACACATACTTGTGAACACGTATTAAGATTTTTTCATTGTGTTCATGTTTTAACACCTGTTTTTTCTTTTGTATTTCTAGTCATATAGTTATTTTGTGCCATTATTTTGGCTATAGGTGTATGGAGGATCAAGGTTATGTGTTTGTGTGTTGAGAATGTGTGTGTGTCCATAAAGAGAGGAATCCTTAGGTGTACAGAGTCAAAATGGTGTCAGCCTTTATCAATATTTGACTGCATAACCAGAGACTGGATGAATCTTTAATATGACCTTGGAGCACAACCAAGACATGGAGACATTGTAAAAGGGGGGAGGAGAGAGAGAAAGGGATGGGGCCTGGGGGGCAAGAGGCAGGAAGTGAGTAGGACAGTGTAGACATGGAGAGAAGAGGAGAAGAAGAAAAAGAGGAGTGGAGACATTTTTAAATCAGCATAAGTATCAAAGGTTTGTCAAAAAATTTTAAAGATGGTAAAGTTGAGAGTTCAGCTTCCAATCTGATTTTGCCAGCTTGATGGAGATGAGTTGGTCAGCTCAAACACTAAATGACTAAAAGACATCTTAACTTACCAAGTAAAAAGTATGGGAACACCCAACTCAGCTTGTCTTTTGACTTTACCCCCATTTTCTTTCTTTTAGACACACAGTCACCTCACTGACATTATTGCCTGGTAGCTACGGACCAAGAACCCCCCCCTCCAAAGCCGATTAGAGAAAAAAAGAGTGAGAGACAGAGAGGGAGTGGGTGGGGGGGGGTTGTGGGGGGGTGATAGAGAGGACAGAAGAAGGACACTGCAGAAAAAAGACAGACAAAGAAAAGTGAAGGAGTAGACGGGGACTGAGAGGCGGATGGATGATGGAGAGGCACTGGCAGACAAAATTTGGCAGCGAACTGAGCGAAGAAGTGTTTTTTTCCTCTAACATTTAGCAAAAAAAAAAAAAAAAAAACTGCTCCTCAAAGAAACATCCAGTGGAGGAATAATTCTTGATTCAGGTCTGTTTCTCTTCAAATTAGTGATGAAAGACTCCAGCTTAGCACATTCACACTCACGAGGGGTTAAACCTCTGATTTCCTTTGAAGTACAGTATTTAGTTTTGAGGTGAAAAACTGTTTAATAAGTTAACTGTCACTAAATGTTGCAGAAATCCTGTTAGCACCAAACTGAAAAAAGTCATATCTAGTCTCAGATGCAACTTAAAAATACACAGCATTTCATATTAATTGTCTCAAATTTCTCTGAGAAAAAATCATATGTTGAAGGAATATTTTTTGGGGGAGGGGGATCCTATATTGACTGGAAACAGAGGGGAGAGCTTCTCTGGATCCCTCCAAAGCTCATAAACTCACATATTAAACTCACATATTGTCCTTTATTTCATTCTCTTTTTAACAAAATGTGTATCCAAGGCTCTTTTCACAGCATTACAAGGTTAACTTTCCCGGCCTGTCACTGTGACTAGGGAGCCTCAGCTGATTGTCGACCTCACAGTGATGGTTAGACTCTAAGGCTGGGTCCAAAATTACTTCCTGGTTACTCTTATGTGCAGCAGTATTACCATCTAAAGTGTGTAAATATCTGGTTTCCTCTCAGTTCTCACTTGGCAAAATGGTGTCCATGGCATGTTCACCACATGGTGCTTACAATCACACAATGCAATGTGTCTGATGTTAAAACAGAAAATGTAAAAAATCTAAATTTGCTTGCGTAGGCATTGGTCAGTGAGTTCAGCTCAGATTTTCACATACAGGTGCAACAGAGGGATGGATTTTCCCATCTCACATTAAGCAAAACATAAATACACGTTAGTCAAAAAAAATACTCCTTTAAGAGACGTGAGCAACCCTGTAAACACATGAGCAGGAATCTTATGAATCAGTGTCTCCTGTTGCAGTGCCACAGTGTCTAGAGTATGCTACTGACTGATGGTCATTTCTTCTGTGTGCACAGTAACTCCAGTACAGCTGAAAAACAAGCTGGAGTTTGGACTCATTATCAATGGTTGTAGAGAGGGTTGCATCAGTCACAACCAAGCAAGTCTGCTCTCCTTCTTGTCCCATACTTCCATAGTGGCATGCCACATGGCGCACAAACACAGGAGTCTGCAGAGGCTCTGCCACCAAAGCTTCTCCTGAGAGAGAAGCGAATCTGAGGTGAGAGAAAACTGATGCCCTTGTTCAGAGGGAGCAGAAACAGGGAATACAGCCCCTTTAATGCTCTCTGAGAGGAGGGAACACTTTTGGTTTTTGAGTTTTTCAGGTCTCAGTATTGCTGATGTTCAGTAGTATCGGAGTTATGGGTGAAGGGTAATGAATAGCACCATCATTAATAATAGAGTCTTTATCTTTAGCCAACTCTGTGGTAAAGAAATAACTCCACATGTTCAGTCTCATCTTCCCACAGAAACACTGTGCCTGCTCTGCATCTGGTGCAATGTTGGCTTTCCCAGAGCTAACCATGCAGCAGAGATTACAAGTTATGCTTAATATTGTATTTCAGTCGACTGAGGACACCACTGAATGGTTTTGCACACTGTGAACTGAATCAAGAAACCAAGAACAGAACCCCCTTTTCTATCTATTTAATTAAGAATTACTCCTAACCTGAAAATCAATTTTGAATCAAATCATCACCCCAAAAACTGAAAAAAAAACAATCAAATCTTGAGGTTTCAAGTGAAAGGTTAATTGATCTTTGCTGATGTTGTTTTAGCTGAAGCTACTAGTAGTTAAATGAGGGCCAGCTGCCTGTGCATATACGCACACACACACATACGCACACACCCAGGCACACGCAAACACACACACATACAGCAGCAACACAAACAGCTTGTCATCTGTTAAGTTTAAGAGGGGCATCGAAAGGGCAACAGTGAGGGAGGGAGACAGTATATTGTAATTGGTGTGTGAACAGAAATCACTCTAACACACAAAAGAGCACACACACACACACACACACACACACACAACGCAGCTGAACACAGAGTGGAGAAAAGTCAAGAGGATGTGTTGTATATGACAAAGCCACTTGTGTTAATTAGTCATGCCAGGGGAGAGACGTTAGCGAGGAGAGATGTCGACAGAGAAAAAATATTTTCACGCTTAATGTCATTTTGGGCCCATTCACATGCACACACATATACACACACACGCATACACACACATGTTGTAAATCTTTTATTCCATATCTCTATTGCATCATGTTTGCTTGACACATGAATGACAGAAAAAGGCTGACTGCTTGCCTCTTACAGCCGGCCCACTCACAGTCACCTCCATGAGCGAGGCTTAAGAGCTAAAGGAAAAAGTATCACATTTTTTCAGTATCGAGTTTGTAATAAAACCACATAATTATTTTTTTCTTTTAAAATACATTAAGCTCCATAATAACTAAAATAAACAACAATACTGTGATGCACCATGTTAGCCACATTGCAGATCCAGAAACCTCAGTTATCACTATAGACCCATTAAATTAATCGAGAATCTTGAATCTATAGTTTGCTTTCCACATGTTTCAGAGAGGAAATAGCACACTTTCATCTAGATGTAATAGCAAATATATTTCTCTTTTGGCCACATCTTAAATCTGATTGAGTCAGTCTCAGCTGACACGGGCTACAAACAGGAAGGGGTTTACAAGCAGCTAGCAGGCTAGCTAGTAGGTACTCATATATTGGCACTGTGGCTTCTGTATTGAAACTGTGGGAGTCCATTTTTTTCTGTGGCTTTTGATGTGACAGAAAAATGGTTAGTTCCCATTAAATTGAGTTTCGGCTACCAGTATCACAAGGCAGCTGACAACGGCAGACCCTGTGGAGGCTACATGAGTCTAGCAGCACATCAAGAAGCTGAACAATCCTACGCTTCAGCTCTTACATGTATTGGATGCAGTTGCATTTAGTTTTTTTGACATCTGATAGCTAATCAATTCATTCAGGATGTAAAAACGGATGACTATTTGATTTGTAAGTCAAGAAACATTCATGCAAAACCACTATATCAGACCAGTCATAAAAAGTTTGTAGCACTGATGGCTCGATTCGGCATGTCTTGACATTGCTGATGTAGCAAGTCAAACAAAGCCTTTTATTTCTGAATGTCTAAAAAAGGCTAGCTTATGCTCAGACTTTTACACTTCAATTTTGCTGGTCTCACTGCAAAAAAGAAGTCACTGACATTATTGATACTTTAGCTAAATAGAAACATGCTAAGCTCTCCGAAAGCACCAAAATGGAAACATGCTCTCAAATAAAACATAATATGTCAGAATGTAGCTTATTTGTTGCAGTTGTGCTTTAAGGTTGCATCACTTACCTGCACCTTTTAGCATCCCAGGCCAAACAAAACTGTCTCTCTGCAGCTGCTGTAATACAACAAGAGCTTATAAATGTTGAATTTCTCTCATCCGCTGCTCTACTTCTTTTGTTCTCTGTCACTGTTTGCATTCCCCACAATGGTGAATAAGTAATTTGCCTTTTTGCCCTCAGCACTTTGAGCAACACCAAGAGTAATGGCACAGAAATTCAAACACCCGCTCGAGTCATTCTGGATCTCCAGATGCCATACAGTGTGTTTGTTCTCCTAGACTGTTGACTTGTTATTGTTTCTAAAATATTTAGCTTGGGATTAATTTTATTATGTCCTTTTTTATTCTGACAAAGTCATTTTGAAGTCAGTGTTTTTACAGAGGCTGACATTCATACACATTGTGCAGCAAAGTCGATCACAGTCAAGCGTAAAGACCAAGCGTGTCAACGTTTTACTGTGGAAAATGTTTCTGCATAACAAACAGGATAAAAATCAACTCCAGATGCATTTTAAATGAAAAAATTACTTTAGTAAGCAGGTGAAGAGAGAGACTGGCCTGTGTGTGAGAGGATGTTTGTGAGTGTGTGTGTCTGTAGTGAGCTTTGTATGCGTGTTTGGTTCTTTTCTCATAGCGAGTCAGCAAACACTTAGACACAGTTTCTATATTATATATTGTGCAAATATGTCTCGTTCCACATTGCAGCACAACACACACACACATACACACACAAACACACACAAACATACCTCGTCATCTTTGCTCTGCTTTGCATGCTACAGTAGGAGTTCATTTGTGATTAGATCAAACTGAGATCTAATCGCTCTTTGATCGCAGGTTTTAGCTGCGTCAGAAATCACAGTCACACACACAGAGAAACGCACACTCACACACATCACAAGGGCATTCACTGGCACTCAATCAACCTGACGCATACAAAATGTATGAACACACACACACACACACACACACTTAGAATGAACCATCTGTATAAGCCCATCATGTGAAGCTCTTAAGACACAATGGAAAGCAGGTCGAACAGAAATAAGCCAAAGTGAATGAAACTCACAAACAAAGAAGAGCAGGAGTGATATGAACCAGCTGGAAAAGGTAAAAATAACTCAATATACATGAGAGAAGAAGTTGGAAATATAACAATAGCATAAAACACAGAGTTGTTTTACTTTTTAGCACAATCTTATTCATTGTAGGTCTTTCTGAGTTTCTCTGTCTCCCAATTTCAGTTTATTACTAACACTAAATCATGAAAATGTACCTTATTACTGCATTTTGAAGACAATTTAGTGCATAGGCTTACATAAATATATACTGAAAGTACATTCAAGCTGCTATTTCTTTTGCGTTGTGTTTGATTTGTTTGTCTCTCCCACCCTCTCTTGCTGGATCAGTCCAGCAGGGATCTAGATAAGAGTCTGCATTATCTTTCCGCTCGCCATCTCAGCTAATCTCTTGGTTTTGTCTGGAGCCGTGAAGCCGTTAAGATCTGGCCTTCACTAAGACGACCTGGAGAGATGGAGAGACGATAAGGCAAGGAGGATGAATTAACCGAATTGGAGTTCTCCGTAATTAAGACATGAATACGCATAATGTGTGTTTGTGTACCTTTCTGGGTAAATGTGCTGGTTGACTCTGCAGCCCCGTGTGGCTGCTGGAGTGTTTATGTGCATCAGGGAGGGTATGTGATTCTGCAACTCTGTGTGTGCGTGTTCACAAATGAGTTTGTGTGACTCTCAGGCCTTATTTTCATTTGTCATCCAAACACTGTAACTGTTGAGCTCATTATTGCTCTCCGTGAAATGTACTCATCTAACGAAGAGTTCTGCCATTGTGTAAATGTACCTGCTGTAACACCATTAGCTGCACTGTAATTTCTGCAGGACAAAACAAAGTCCACAATGTGGAAGAAAATGATATTTTATGTGAAGAGATGTATTTGAAAATGGAAATTAACCTTTTAATTTTACAGACAGGTGTATGAAGGTAAATAAAACACCAGCAAATGATATTAGAGCATCATGTTAAGACATTTCTCTCCACCAGCATCATCAGATGATAAAATAAGAATACATTCTCTGTGAATTACAATGGAGGGACTAATAGCATTTCTCAGACACTTTTCTGTGCATTCAAACCAACTATAACTCCACTGACCTTGTTCTACTTCTGCCAAATACTCCTGGATATAAAACAGCCATGAGTTCCTCATTATTTTAATCCTGAACATATACAATAACCTTCGTGGGATGTTGCATATGGAACAACATTTAAAATTAGACTGAGTCCAGATTTAAAGGTTTTATGCTCAAACAGTGTGCAAGGTAAAAATAAGCTTGATAAACTATGAGAGTAAGCTAAGCAATGGTTTCTGCAAATAAAACAGATCAAATCTATAACATAAAAAAATGGAATATTTGTAATATGATCATGCTTTTGTGTATATTTGAGTGCTGCATAGATAAGCTGATGAGTTTTACCACAATATACAAAAAACAAAGCAAAAAAAGGCACACATGTTAAACTAATTGTATGATGAAATAAGACATAATAGTTATCAGAGTTCAAATAAAAAAAAGGGAAAAAATTAATGTAATAGATGCATGAGAGTCCTTAACTGGGACCTTTAAATGCTTGAAGCCTCTACACTTCCACCAAGGTTTGTGCAGAATTAAGGCCCAGTAACAACCATGCTACATCTCAAAAAATCTTCATTAACCAGATTTGAACCATCATTGGCTTATGGATTAATAGACAGCAGTAATCATAATAACATGTATTTCATGAAAAGAAGGTATTATCGATGTAAAAATAATTCTTCATTTGCTGTGACTGTAACACAAGTTATATGTAATGACTGTAAGTATCTTTTGGGTAGAATTCCAATGGGGTAGTGTGGACTCAGGGTACAACCTCTTCACTGGAAATATTGGAAAAATGTGTGAGTTCAACCACATCCAACTTTTCATACCAGACTGAACTTCTTTTCAAAAGAACTTGTGACACAAGCCGGATTTTCACAAAACAGCCTCATAGATAAATATGAACAGAGTGAATTGTGTGACTGCCAGATGCTGAAATAACTGAGGAGCTGGAACCAAAATGCTGAAATATGTTGGGAAAATGATGTATTGAATGTACGTTGTAGAAGGAATCAGACTTCTTGTAATGATATTTTCAGCACATTGAAATTGTGAATGAGGCTTGAGAGGAAAAGAAGAGTAGAATGGAAAAAATGACAAACTTTTACACATTATTTTTTTATGATTGTATTCACTCTCTACTCTGCACTTGGTGTCTGATTGAAGTATACTGCTAGCACATGTTGCTTCCATTTGAATTGTATCCTGAAAGCTGTTGTATTTATACTTCATGCTGTAGCTTGTTTACTACAAGTTGTACTATGCATTCTTCATGATCAGCCTCCATTTGGAGGCAAGATGGTTGTCAACCTGTCTGCTCCATCACTGCTGACAGAAATGACGCCCATAAAACTCTCATGCACTTTGCCTTACTTTGCTGTTAATGTTTGTGTTTCTAATGTTTTAGCACGAGAAACCTTCTTGTCAGCAGGCATCAACCGTGCTGACGTGTCCTCGAGCAAGGCCCTGAACCCCACCAGCTTTGGGGTTGATGATGCAAACAGTGGGTGCCCTCTGACCTCAGTGTGTAGCCAGGCGAGGATTTCCCTACAGGGATAAGACACAGCATCACTCCTTTATTGTATGTTTTCTGCAGCTAATACTTATTATTCATGTGTTGATCTGTATGAAAATCATTTTAAAGTGCGTCCTCACTGACCACCACCTTTCTCTCTGTTGTGCCTCACCACAATTTGTCCCTTTTTAGCTGCAGCGGATGCTGCATCAAAGCACAGCAGGAGACTGACAATAGGAAATGGTAGTTCCTGTCCATATGGTGTCCAGTTACACACCGAAACAGTGAGGGAGAGAAAAGATCTAAGAGTCTATCTTTGGCCGACTGTATCGGTCGCCCACATAAATGTCCGCTTGGCTCTGCTCTGATCACATAATTGCTCTGTGCAAACCTCACCCACACACACATGAACACATATATACAGAAGGAGAGCACACATCCACAGAGCATACAATGAAGCACACTTAGGAAGTTCACACATGTATGCACACACACGCACTTAAAACCTGGATATATACAGCACCTGGAAATATGCCTGCAAGCGTACACGCACACATACACGGCAAACACAAAACAAAACTCCCACCAGCTCACCCACACAGCGAGCGAGTTGAGTGTGAGAGAGACACAGACGTGTAGACAGAAAAAGGTGAGAGAAAAGTGCAACGAGAGACTGAGCAAGAGGTGCAGCGAACACGCTGAAACCAACCTTAAAAAACATTTTTACTCATAGAAAAAGTATTTTGCCAAAAATGTGCTTTTTCACTCATTGCATTTGTCTATTTGTCTGACCAGAAGTGACTCTCTTTTCTGTTTCATTTCACTCTAGCCTGAAAGTTTTGCCATGTAATACTTTTGAGGAGGACTTTATGTGGGCGTCGGGGTGGCCTGGAAGACATTTTGGCAAGTTTCTGCTTAACTGTCTACATCAATAAATCCCCGGCAGCTGCAGGGCTGTTGTTCTGTAGATGACCATGACCTCTGATCTCCTTTTAGAGGAGGTCAAGAGAGGACAGAATTTTCCTACAAGCAGGAATCTTATTATTTTTGCATTATGTAATACGTCTGCTAGGGCATTAAATTAATTATTAATGAGAAATATGACCCTTTTGCCATTTTGCATCTTTTTAGGAAATGTGCTTATTGGCCTGCCTGCCAAGAGTAAGATGAGATGATTGATATCGCTCTTATGTCTGCACAGTAAATACTGTATATGGATGAGACAGCAGCTGGTTAGCTTAGCTTTGCACGTGGACTGGAAATAGGGGAACAGCTCACCTGATCTTGTCCAAAAGGTAACAAAATTAGCAAACCAGAACCTCCAAAAGCACAACAATTAACATGTTATCTGCTCAACTTAGTCTGAAACAATAACTGAAGTCTCCACTGTTTCTTAACAACCAGTATCACATAGTCAGTCCTGCAGCCTCTCTATCTGCACAGGACTGTGTGATGGCTAGAGAAAAATCTGGCTGCACACGTTCTCATTCTGCTACAGTTTTAGCTTGTTTGTATTTCTTCTAACCTATCACAATCATTTAGGGTGACACTGAGCTTTAATGCAGCGACAAGGTCCTTGCAGAATAGTAACATAGTGGAAGAGGAGGAGATGCCACTTGAAATAGTCTCTGAATGTCAGGCTTACGGTCTAAATGTGGTTTGCTAGACTATTTGATAACTTCTTCAGGCCAGAAACATTGGTGTTTTGTCACTTTAGAACAGAGGTAAGCTAACTGTTTCCTCTGTTTCCACTATTCATGCTAAGCTAAGCTAACCAGCTGAGGGCAGGAGTTTTAAGTTTACTATGTAGACTTAATCTGATATGACTGATGGTGACCAATAACTCATCGGCTGTCAGCACATTCTGATTCAAATGTTACTAAATCCTGATTGGTGCGATGATATATGACATCACTTTTTTTTCTAAATGAACCCCACCCACTTAAAGCCGGTAAGAAGAGCACAAAGAAAACCTGAATACAGAAATCTCTCATGTTTAATGATCAAAACTGTTGTCAATGTCAGAAGCCGATAAAGAAATGTTGTGGGCTGGCTTACCTGGAACTTTTGTTATTTTTACAGTAGCTCAATGAAAACCAGTAATGTTATTCTTAGACTCTGTATGCATTACAAAGAATCTCTAAGGCATTGTTGTGGTTGCTCTCAAATTCCCTGGATTAAAGCATCAGAACGTTCACTCTCACTTACAAGCAAGCAAAATTGTGAGACAAAATTACATTATAAGGGAATCAATTCTAACTGGATTGTTATAATTAGATGACCTGAGTTTGCTAAAAAGTCGGTAAGTAATTTTCCTGTGTTTTTATCACTTTCAGGACTTGGCTGGGGTGCATGACAATAAATTTACAAATGCTGTGGGTAATATCCATAACGACAGAAAGTCTACTTAAAAAACTGCAGATCAAATAGTCTTTTAATCATAAATGATGTTTTTCAAACACAAAGTCAACATAAATTTTAGTGTTTATGTGTAAACAAAGCCAGGCAGCAAATGTACAGCTGCGTCACACAAACTAAACTCACCATTCACCATCATTCAAAGCATTATTGAGACCGTGTGCCAAACATCAATAGCCCAATCAAACCTCCTCTGCCAAGCTGATCAGCGAGACACAACTAATCGATCCTGAATAAAAGACCATCAGCAGATGTGTCATCAGCTGGCCGCTGATACACAAACGAGCACAGCAGCAGCAACAATGACAGCAGCAGTCAGACGGGCTGATCATTGCACACCCTCAGCAGAAAGAACGGTGCCAAGGAAACAAAAAGACAGCTATTTGAGCTCCCAGATAGAGTCAGAAGACGAGTGTTATCTGAGAGATGCAGAGGTGATGATTGTGAACAAGAAAGAAATGGCGAGAGAAAAAGAAGAAGTACATATCCACTGCATCTAGTGGAGAGATATCAATTCATCAGAAAGGACAAAAGAGGAGAGAATTATTAAGTAATAAGAGAGAGAGAGCTTGCATTTGAAAGCAAGTGTTAGAACAAGATCGAGGGGGAGTAGATGAGAAAAGACAAGAGGTAGCATTATCTGTTTCAGAGAAGACTGAAATGTGTTTGCAATGAGAAAAGATGACAGTGAAACAAAAAAAGGATAAAAACAAAGGGGATATCAGTAAAAGACAAAAACAAAAACCTCAATAAAGACAAAGCCTTGGAACTTGCAAGGCGAGAAAGGCTAATTCTCAGCAATATGGCACAACTCGATGTGTGGCTGCACACAACAAACACCAAGGCTGCTCATCCTACCTGAGTTCCTCTTGGAGATGTACTTGACGCTGTCAAAAGCTCCAGGGGCGAGGAGGAGGAGGAGGAGGAAGAGGAGGGATAGAGTCTTCATCTCTCTCTGTTCTCCACCAGCACCTTCAGAAAACAGGACACAGTTTGGACCAAGTGTTAGAGACGGCACAGCATGTATATATCTGGTTCTGAGGCTCACTTTAACCTGATAATAACAAGCAAACAGAGTCCAGACTGTAAATACACACAATTACAATGACAGCAAACATCACAGTTTGTTTAAATCATGACACTGTGCAAATTGCATGATTGTCGATGTTTTGGAGAAACTCCAACTCCAGCTGATTGGAGAGAGGATGCAAACAGCAGTCTGCAATGTGAAGTCAGACACTGCGTACCAAAGGTGCCAGCTCCCCAGTTCCTGAGTATCCCATGGGGGGATTGTGAGCACCCACTGGAAAATCATACAGGTGAAGTAACCATGTAGGGCAAACCCAGAGAATAAGCAAAGTTAGAGTGTTAAACTGTGAGTTAGTTAGTTTCTTTATTAAACTTGTGTGGTGATCAGACAGTCTCCTTAGCTTTGACAGTTGCACATAATACAGCGGGTCAGCCAGCAACACCTCTGTTCTCTGAGTCTAACCTCATTTACCCTATGAAGAGTTTCAAAACTTTGGAACAAAGGCCACTGCAGCCACTGTCACACAGTGTTCAATCTCCTCACAACCAGATTTTAAAGAAAAATATATACCTTTTTTTTTTAAAAAAAAAAAAAGGGAAAAAGTGTTATGACACAACAAAACTCACTACACCTGAGCTCTGGTTGTGTTGTGATATATTCAGATTGATGCTAGTCTGTGTTCCTGTGAAGTTACACCTCAATCTCTGTCATCGGCAATCTCTTTGCTTTTTCCATCACCACCAGCAGCGCAAGGTTTCTGGATGGTTCCTGGTATATTTCATGTAGAGATACGAGGTGTTTTGACTTGTTCGGTTTGTTGCTAGAAGATTCTGACAGAATTCAGATGGTCTCTTCAGCATCTCCATGAGTGTTGACTTTGTGCTTTGTAAAAATGTTTATTCTGATTCTGACAGTACATTTAGCTTTTTTTTCTGGCCTTTTGTCATTTTGTTTGACTTATAAACATACAGGGGTTTATGGTGTTATGACATATTATGTATCTCATATTGCACTGTTCTGTTCCAGTATTGTGTACATATATTAGTTTGTGTGTGTGTGTTTACATTTGTGTGTATTGTGGTACATAAATTTGGTTGTTGTTACCATTCAGGCAAAGTCCTAATGGTACCATATATCTAAAGAATACAGTCTCTTATGCAATATGTAGGTGTTATGATAATATCATATATGTCAGTGCAGTAAGCAGGGAATTTAAGAGTGAGGCCACTGATGATAGCAAAAGAATTTAGAAACACTTGTACAGTTTAATGGTAACTGTAATGTCACTCTGTGTATAGAGAAGTAAGACTGCTTGTTAACCCTTTTTTAAAATGTATTTAAACCCCTAAACTTTGCAATGCTACCTCAACTTTCCAGAGAGTTAATTAAAATCCAGCTGTTTACGTTTTATTATCAAGATTTAACTAAATCTGTGGTAGCAAGTATGTGTTTTGGCTCCATTTTTTTCAAATGCATGCTAGCCTCCATTCACGTCAACGCTGCCTGAAAGTGGAGTGAAAGAATGAAATTGTGCTTAAGGCTAAACATGCTAAAAGTATTAGGTCTAAGAATGTATATTGTAAAAATCTCAATTTTTTTCCCCGCAAAGGCAAATATTTATTCAGTGATTTGATGTTTTATATCTTTCTTTTCTTATCTGATGTGTTTTCAAGCTGATGTTAAAATGTACCTGTATCTCTCAGTCTATAAGAGGTACAAAGAAGACAAAAAAGGGACTCCAAGCCTTGTTGTGTGTGGGCTGCAGAGAGTAAAAACAAAACACTTTATTACAACTATGACAGCAAGAATAGCAGAAAAAAAAGCATTTATATCGATCTGAAACACTGGTTTGTGGAGTTTAGAAAAAATCCATTTTTTCAACTGATTAAATCAAAATACAGAAACTAAATTAGATTTGACCACAATCCATGAATACAAAGGTTGTAGAGGCTTTGGGACACACACACACACACAAACACACACACACACACACACACACACACACACACACACACACACGTACACACATACACATTCAGTCATTGAGCCAGTCGTGTGAAATCACATCACACAAATAACACAATCGGATTGTGTACAAACACGCACACATATACACACATATATACACACATGCACACACACACACATGCACAGCTATTCAGGGAAAGATGGAGGAGCAAGATTAGCCATGCCAGCAGCCCATTTCATTGTATTTTTCATACGTGCAACAATAAACGGGACTCAAACTTCAGCTTAGTGCTGATTGAATTTACATGAACAGCGGGAGAGCTGATGATGGAGCCTGGCAAATTGTTGATTTGTGAGCCACAGTTGTTTGCCTTTGAAGATGGGCAATACAATGATGGGATAGGGATCTAACACTGGGACCAAATTGATGTGGAGAACAAAGCTGAAAGAGCACTAACATAATAAGAAAAATGTATGATGTTGCTACTTCCACTTGGAAATTATTCATCTCATATTAAAGCATTCTTTCTGTCATTATCTCTGATTGAAAAACCTTTAAGTGCTCATTTATTTTATTAAATTAGCTAAATAAAAGTTTACCCCACATCCAAGTTTCATGACCAAAAAAATAGCTATAGAGACCCAAAGTGTTTTTTGTGTCTGTCTCTAAACATATTTATCTGCAGTAAAGTTGAGCGTTTTAATATTGGGCCCCTTAACGATTGACGCTGCTCTGCCATTGGCTGGGAGGCTGCACCGATCGACCCAAAGGTTGCCGCCCAAACACCCTGAACACCGCAAAACAACAAAAATAAGAAATACAGGCAGTATTTTCTCTGCAGAAAAACACCCCACCACACATTTCTACCAGGTTATAAAAGACAACTGAGAGAAATCACTTTTGTATGAGTCTATACGTTGTTTTTTTTTAAGAAAATCCTGCATAATATACCTTTAAATAACCCCATGCCACTGAAAACATTAGCAGAATGTTTTATTATTAGTTAGACCTCTTGTAGAAATTATAATAATGATTTGCTTTTAAAGGGCTATCTGTTAAATGAGAGTACATTTCAATTTTAAGGTTGAAAAGATAGTGAATACTTTACAAGCTTAGATTGCTCAGTGAAAGTGAACAGTTCTGATTTTTATGATTCACTGGTCAGAATTAAAACTAATAAACATGTTCTTTTTATGCAAATACAGGGATGAGTTCTCTCTGTACACAACAAACAAGTCTTTTGGCAACCATAAAAATGTAATATTTAATATCATACTTTACTGGATTTTTGAACATTATTGATGTTTTTAATCCAGTTCACACTCTCTCCTAGCTCATTAGGTGATTTTCCAACAGGTAGTTAAAAGCCAAGCTGAGTGAAACTGCAGATGTAGCATCTCTGTGCATCACCTGTATGTGTTATATTTTGAGGGTTTTTTATCTGTTATATTTCAAAGTTTTACTGCAAAAGGGGAAGATGACTTTGATTGCAGCATGTCATTAAACTAAGGAGAGTGTTGGTGTGTTTCAGTCATGTTATTAATCCTTACTCTTTGGATGGCTCACAACAGAGTCACTAAGATTTCTTGTTTCCCTCCGTCTTGGTGCAGTTTGTACACTTCATCCTTACAACTTTGCTGTTGGTATCAATTTTGTGCCAGTAGAAGTGTTGAGATAAATAAATAAATAAGAAATAAAATAGCCTTTAGAGCTGGTCAGAGCCGCACAGATCTTGTTTTTGCAGGATAGTCTGCAGGGTGAGATTCATATCCTAAGCTTTTTACAAGACAGTTACAATGTGAGTCCTGCCAAATAAATCCAGCATCACTCTGCCATCATGTTTCCATGATTGCTGCATGCACTGAACACCAGGAACCAATCACCTCTATCAGATTTTACTCCTTAAGATTAATGATGACTGTCCTTTAAGTCAGTAAAATTTTCAAACATGTTGTAGTTAACCACAGGTATTTGAAGTCAAAAGTAAGCATTAGATCAATAGTGCTGTAATTACATATCAACATAGAAAAGAAGGTGTTTGGAAAATTACACAGATAAAAAAATGTTTCATGTAAACTGAGGCAAGAACTTTTAACAAATAAAATGGATTAGTGTCATTTAGAAAACTCTTTTGTTTTCGAACAAGACCAAAACAAAATGATGCTCACACAGAGAATATGATATTGAGTGTGTTTTTTTTTCAACTGAGGAAGCCTCACAAAGGCAGAAAAAAATGAAAACATGAGTTGTGAGGGTACAGTTTAAGGTTATGAGCTCACAACAATGAAAAAACATGTCATTCAGGCACAAATATCAGTCTGAGGCAACCAAAGAAACCATGCACAGCTGTGGTCACTGTGGCAGAGTGTCACTGTTTTCATCAAGTTACATTTAGGACCTTTATAAAAGTCATCTGAGACAACAAGGCAAAGCAGGACCTGCAGATTCATGCTCCCTGTTATTGTTTTGCCTCCTCTTGGCCTCACAGGCTGCAGACAGTCTCCAGTCCTCTGAGGAGGAAAACAGGTGCTGTCAGGTAATGTTATACTTCTGCAGAAAAAGCTAAATTGAGCTGTTGTCCTCTGGTGAAGGCAGAGAAGCCGGCGCACTTTGACAAGCAACACTGAGGAAAATCAAAGTGTGAGTCACTCATATGTGCTGAGTGTTTCAGGTTCTTTTTGAAAAATAGAACGAAACAAACGTAAGTAAACATATATGAAGGAGGAAAACCTTTGCAGTTAAGCATTAAAACCTTTAGTTTTGAATGTATAAACATGTAGAAAATGATTTTTTAGTCACTTCATCAAATCTTGTACAGAAGTGTATACTTTTCTTTGCCTGCCTCAGAAGAAGGTCAAGATCAAATACAGAACAGATGCCATGTAGCTTTGAGGCTGCAGGGTAAAAACGAAGGATACTAACTGACATCCAGCTACCAAGGGTCCTTAACCTTATATCACAGCCTCATTCACAACAATACAAAGGAAACAGCATAAAATTAATTTTGGAAGAATTAGTTTGTGACAATAGTAGCTTTTGTGTGCTGGGCAAACTCTCCTACAGGAATATGTACTAAAAATGAATGATAGATTCAAAATGTAGTGCACAGGACATATTAAACAAACAGTACAAAAGAGCTCAAGACTTTTAGGGCAGACACTCTTGCACAAAATCACACTCACACATGCTCGCACACACACCCACACCCACACGCACACCCCCGACACACACACAAAAACACACATACACACAGGGCCTGTAGCATTAAAGAGAAAAAAAAGAGGGTATGTGGTTTTTTCTGATCCACTTTCCAAACCTTTTAGTCTGAAACACAGAGAGGGCTAATGCAACTGCTAAAGGCTGTGTATTCTGTGTGTGTGTGTGTGTGTGTGTGTGTGTGTGTGTGTGTGTGGGTGTGTGTGTGCTTGTGTGTGTGTGGGTGGGTG
>JAQMCX010000058.1:4400038-4440490 GCA_029814765.1 Acanthurus leucopareius | reverse complement strand
GTGTGTGTGTGTGTGTGTGTGTGTGTGTGTGTGTGTGTGTGTGTGTGTGTGTGTGTGTGTGTGCGCGCGCTTGTGTGTGTGTGTGTGTGTATTCTAGTAATCCGTACTGCGACGGTTTGGCCCAAAAGCAAAGTGGTTCAGGTGCAATAGATTGTCATTCATGCTTTAACCACAAACACGTATATTAACAACATTAAAGATACTTTGAACAAATAAAGATCAATATGAAATTAACTCTCACTCACATATTCGACATAGGAGATGACTACTAAGTTATAAATTGGCAGTAGATACAGAGCAGTCCCAGCCAAAACTAGTTACATAAACTAGCATAATGTTTGTCAAACTCATTGTTTTGTTCTCATCTTGAAATCCTTCAGAATTAATCGAGACAAACTGTTATAAAATGTTAAGCTGTTTTGCTTTCAAGGCAGGCAATGTTTCTCTATTTTAGTGTACTTAAATGCTCAAGGTTTGCAGAGTCAGTCTGCATTACGAGAACAATGATGTTCCTTAATTATCATGTCTTTAGCCTGTGAACGAGCTTGTATTGAGTATACTGAAGTTGCTGATCAGGCCACTTACCATCTAATATTACTCAGTTTTTAGTATGTAATATGAGTAAATGGTTGCCCTTTGTGGAAATGATTTATAAATACTTATATAAACATGAGGTGCTCCTTTGCCTGTTGAAACTTGCTAAGATTGTTGATGACCATTAATCATTTAAAAGCTTATTTTATCATTAAAATATAACAATAAAAAATAATATAATACAATAACTTGTTTACATTATAAAAAACTAATCAGAGAGTACTGTATTGTGGAAAAGTTTAACATTTAGGTTACAACTTTTAATAAAATCAGTACTGTTTTTACATATTTCATATTCAAGACCCTTTAACAAGATGCTTGCTTGACACACTGAAACATGAATAAATCAAAACATGATTTCAACCAGCTTAGCATTGTTATACTAACTGGCTAAAACTGATGAAACCTGCTAGCAAATATGGCAATGTCAGCTGATAAAATCAACAGTTGGCTAGAAATATAAACCGTATGTGAAAAAAAAAGAGCCATTCATTCCTCAAAGCAAATCTGCCACCATCACAATTACAAACTGTTCAATATATGTGTCCTGCTAGAATGGAAAAGAGGTCAGGCTTTGCTATCAGTTAATTTCAGATAAGCTAGAACTTGTATGATGAATATTTCAACAATAAAAGGTTGCACAACCACAGTCATTTTTGTTCAGACTGTATATTACATGAAGTTGCTATACCTTAAAATGGTTTAAACTGTAGATTTACAAACAGGACAGTTTTTGTGATAGCCTACACTATTAGCTTGGAGGCTACTTTCTCTCATTAGCACCTTGCAGTTTGTCCCACTATGCTAGCTGCTAGCAAGAAGCAGCGAATGAATGATCTCTCAGGAACAAGAAGATGAGTAAGTTCACTTCAGGTGACACTGGGACATTTTGCCTAATGTACTGCTCTTTAATTTAAGGATGAGAAGAATTCCTAAAAATATCAGAATGACAAACAACAGAAACAAACAAACAGACAAAGCAGTAGCTGTAATGACTTTATCGTGTAAATTTCATAACTCACCGCCTCACTGCAGTCTGAAGATACTACAAGTTCTTTTTCTGCCGCTCTCACACACACATAGCCTTCCTAGTTTTTTCTTTTTTTTTTGCTGTCTCTCTAACATGCACATTAAGCTTTCCCTTCTTCCACAGAGGCTCACTCATAGTGGCTGGAGCCTTCTTCTAACACTCTCGTTCTCACATAGGCCCCCTCATCACCAAACACTGAGCTCTCTTTATCTTGTCCCCTCTGTCGCCTCCTCTGCACCACCTCACATCCATCACGTACATACACACACAGCAAGGTCAGTCTCCCTGTCTCCTCTTTTCCACACATGAACACAGACACACTCACTAAGACAGCGGTGGCAGCTTGTTTGATGTTTGATCCACCATGAATCCAAGCATTTTGAGTGCAAGAAAGTAATGTGTGTGAGTGTATGTTTGTGTGTGTTTGTGTGTGTGTAGAGGTTGAGGGAAATAAGCAGCAGGATGATATTTAGCAAAACCCTAATGACATACCAAATAACTGTAAAATACACAGAGAAATAAAGGTGGAATAAAGGGTCAAGGAGAGAAACTGGATGTCTGCTTTGGTTGTAAGAGTGTCTGAGGAGGTCCAACACACTCAAATACAACAACACACAAACAGAGAGAGAGAGAGAGAGAGCGAGCGAGCTAGAACAAACACTATTAGAGCATTACAATCCCCCACATCTTCCATCCTCTCTGTTGCTTTGCTTTCGTGCCTGTCTGTCTCTGATAATGATATCCCCACACCAGAGCAAAGGGAGATCCGAGCAGGGTCAGAGTGTGTATAATGCAAAGAGTCACACATTATATGCACTCAGAAAGGTCGGGTTATACAAAGTATGCTTTATATGGGGGTGTGTGTGTGTGTGTGTGTGTGTTTGTGTGTGTGTGTGTGTGTGTGTGTGTGGATATGTGCATGGCTGGGATCTTCAGTCAATCAAATCCTCCCAGTCTGAGGTCCCAAAGACATAATCTTATCAAACAGGGGTCCAATGGGGCCCATTTACCATGTCTGTTTAATGGTCTATGATGTGAATACTATATACAGAAACAACATGAGCTGAATACTTAAAAACTGCTGCTTATGTTTTTCTTTTGACCTCAAGGCTTTGTGTGTTTTTTCCCTTGTAATACTTCAAGGAAAAGATTAAAAACAAGGTAACATAACACTGCAAATCAAATTCTGACTGCATATATTTTTTAAAGGTAAAAAGAAAGAAAACCACTATTCAAAATAATATGCATGTTTTAATAGCTGGTTTAAGTCCTAGTCAGACACTTGGCCCTTTATACATAAACACATACAAGTGCTTAAAAGACCCCCTCCACCAACACACACACACAGATAGCAAAGCTATTTTTGTCCCAAACAGACTAGTGTTAAGCCATTAGGCCGCTTCAGCCACACGTCCAATATTTAAGACAGCCTCCAGCTCTACTCCGTCACACTATCTGTCTCTCCCAAACTGCATGAGTCATGCTGTTTTGGTTACAGAGGCAGTCTGTGTTTTACATGGAATATAAGCCGCCTCGTCATCATCATGAAAGATTTAATATCCGTCTCTCTGTCACTGCAAGAGGAGGTGGAATTGGTTTGAATCCAGTGTCACACTCTCTTGTTGTCCAGCTCAAATGGATGGACTGTATGTTACACTAAGGTTAAACACATAGTGAGCGCTTTTTGTTCTGCATTTGAATTATAAAAAGGTGACTGCAGGTACAGGACACTTCAACAACATTCACACAAAACATGATGGACATTAATTGCATGTGAGTTTCACTTTCTGTTTCTGACATCTTGTGGTGTGGCAGTTATAAAGCACCTACTCTGACTGGGCAAAAAGTTTGACTGGACATTTTAGTGGGATGTCAAGCATCAATCCCACTAAAGTGTCCTCGAGCAAAACAATGGATTCTGGTTTGGCTGTAAAACCTGTTCCAGAGTCAGATAAAACCTTGTGGCAGCTCCAGAAATTGTTAAAATCAGCAGCAACAAGAAAACAAAATCCACTGCATTACATTTAGAGGGTCGGGTCAGACACTTTGAAATGTAGTCAGTTACTATAAAATAAAGTACATTGCAACTTCACTATTTAAACACACTGTATAATTTCTACCTGTAGAGGTCTCTCTATGGAGTTAACAAAAAACAAAGGCGTACTTTAATTACATTGTGAAGTTTAGTGCCGTGATGGAATTTGCTTATTTCATATTTAAACAGCCACCATTGCAGATAAACATCTATCTGAATGACTCTGGAAGAATGT
Organism: Acanthurus leucopareius; assembly: GCA_029814765.1. NCBI lineage: Eukaryota > Metazoa > Chordata > Actinopteri > Acanthuriformes > Acanthuridae > Acanthurus > Acanthurus leucopareius. The sequence goes on along the minus strand of JAQMCX010000058.1, from coordinate 4,436,596 downwards.
TCCAGATGTTAGCGACGGTCGGTGAAAGTTTACGTGTACACATGACAAGTTATGTTTTGCATATTTAAGTTTTATTTTTTCTTAAAATACAGTTTTAAAAAGTGACTATATTCAAGTGACAGGACCTTTATGTCACTTTGTGTCGCAGTCAATGGAAAAGCCTTTAAAAAAACACTTTGAAAAGAGAAGATTTAGATGGATACTGATTTAACAAGGTCAAAATGACAAATAATTATAGCTAATGATGAAAATTAGACTAAGTTAAGGTTAGCTTTACTTCATTTTTGTATTTGTTGACATTTGTTGTCATCATAATTGTTGACATTTCGCAGTATGAAAACTATCTCCTGGCATAATTCCATGTAAATTCGAGTTTGAAATTAAAATATGATCATTAAAGTGGTGCAATGATGTAAATTTGATCAAGAACATCCCCTAAAAACATCCTTCACTGTTATCAAGGCTGTTCAGTTCTGAGGCATCATCTGCTCTGTTTACATGCACATTAAATACTGTATGTATTTACATGATAGCTGAGAGATAATTAAGGCAAACTGTGATTATGTTAATGTGGAGAAAACCTAAATGAAATTAAACATAACTGCATATACTCACTGTAATTAAGGACATCGTGGTCATATAATCACCACCAGTTTATAAATAGGCTATAAACAGTGGGATCTATCTAATCACAGATTAGATTGAGTTTTCATTTCTTAATATCATGTGAAGGCAGAGAAGAAAAGAAGTCTGTATTAGATTATCTCCAGCATAGATTTTGACTACAATCTATCAGTTGCAAATGCTTTAAGGATACATTTTTAGTTTTTTAAGGACCCTACATCCATCCAAATGCAGCAGGACGAGGCGTGAAAGGTATGACCGTTCCATCTGCAGTTCCTAATTTGAGAGATGTGTGTCTCATCAAGCCCTGTGCAATTATGCACGCCTCCACTAATGTGAGTACTTTGATTAAATCTTGCACGACCAGCTCTGACAGAAATAAGTCCGGGAACATCTGCGCTTGTGTGCACAGCAAACTGTTGTAACTCAGCAAGCTTTTCCAAACTTATTGTAGACAGGACAAAATCATCAGCCATAGCCATGCAGGAGTGTGACGGTGGTCCCCTGAGCCCAGGATACACACAGCGTCATTTAAACAAGACTCCAGTCGAGACGTCAGCAGTTGTTTGTCTGTTTGTTCTAGTCTTCTCTCCATTTGTATGAGCCGATGGAGTTCGGTATTAAAGGTGCTATACATTTATATACAGTACAACGTTTTTAATGGAATGATTAAAGTGGCTAGGATTTCTGATATTCACCCGGGCAGCTAAGGATTCATGGAATGGGAACAGTTTCATGTTTTCCATTATCACGTATTACATGTCGTACACTCCTGTGCTAGCTTAAGCTAGTAATCAACGCTGCACACACAACACAAAGTACTAATTTGACCTCTGCTAGAATTGTACTGAGACCTTTATTTGTGAATAATGACATTTTAAATAAAATATGGCTAGGAATGATACAATTTTGGTAAAAGGCCTTAGATTTGAATTTTGATTTTATTTTGTTTAGGATTAAAAACATCTTTAAATGATTTCAAAAGCAAGCAAAATATATAGTTTTTTCTGATTAATGATTTCTAACAGCAGAACATGATTCACCGCATCGAACATTAATTAGATGTTTAGTTGTGATTCACCAAAGCACTTTATGTTTATCCTTGAGGCCTTGCAAACTTGTTGAGTTTATTTCTATCCCCAAGATATTTGAAGAGACCCTGCTTGAGACCCCCATTGTTTCTATTCGTTTTGTTAACTAGCAGACTTATTTCCCATCTTCTGCAGGTATTTTTGCAGTACATTGCATCATCAACATGCTCTTGCACAAGATGCAGTAAAGCAGGGACCTGTTTTACACATTACTACACAGCACTAATAGCACTGAAAAACTGTGAAGGTAACTTGAAAGGTACCCTCTTATAAAAAAAGTCACCTTTACATTCTCATCAAAACACATCGCAAGTATAACTGAGGTCAAACATACTAAAGGGTTTTCTTTAAAAGGATGCATTTGTAAAGCTTTTTTTGGGGTGGGGGGGATTTGGAACTGGCATTGTTTACTTGCTATTTGCTTGTTAGTAATCCTTTTCTGCCATGTCATCACCTCTGCTTAAGTCAATCAGAAGCAGAAATGCATGTAACCAAAGGTGTGAACTGTGACACTGTGAAACATACAGTTGTTTGGCAAAACCATTGCCATAGTTACAATATTTGCAATAAGTCACAAGCTGATGTAAGTAGAACCAAGACATCTTCAGTCTTAGGACAATGGTAGGCTGACCTGCTCTAAGTTTCCCTTTAAAAGGACTGTGATTAAAAAATGGATGCACCTGGTCAGCAATAATGTTCGACAACCTCCATATGGAAGCACAACTTTGGATGCTAACCAGGCAAGAAGGGCAACTACAACAACAGCAACAACACACTCTTACTTCATCAGGATGTTAGAAACCATTTTTGGCTCTTTCTGAACTACTACTCAGCATCAGCATCATTCAGTTCCTACACATTTATGGTTTGTCAAATCAGGCAGCATCTCTCTTGTCTACTCGCCAGCCCCTATAGTTGTGTTTTGCTTGATTCCATTCACTTCAGGGTCAGAAAGTATTATATTTAAGCCGCCCTTCTGCTCATTGCTGTCGTTTCTTTTTATTTGCATACTTCTTAACTAGAATGAGCATTACTGCCATCCGTGACATCCTTCATTTGCATGGCATGCCGTGCCCTCAGGGCTGCAACTGCTTATCACACCAATCTCTGAGAATCCCAGACATACTAATGCGAGATTGGCAGCTAAATCTGAAATGCTCTAACTGGTGTTTGAAGGAAAAAAAAGAAGCTTTGAGCCGACTGTCCTGAGTGTGGTTGATTTAATGCTGTAGCTGACTCCACAGACAGACTTCAAGGTCATATGTGTAAGGCTTCTGGGTAAATGAGTGAATAGAATTATAAGAGGTAGAATGAAAATCGGTTGTAAATTGATTACAGGATCTGTGTGGAATGGATTTAAATTCCCGTGTGGAATGTTGGAAAGAGCAGTCTGAATGTACCTTAAAACACAAATGTGTCTTCCCAACACGCACTGCTTTCATTTTTCAACATTGTCTCTCCTATGTGTGTACTCCCTGTGTCTCCTACACACTCTGACCTTGTATTCAGGCCCTACCTGTCCAACAGATGCTGTCAATGATTTTTGCCTCACGTGCAGTTTGCTGTCCCTCCAGATGTATATCCCTTTTGTGCATCCAGTTGTGCTTGTGTCAGCAATCGGCTTTTCTGACTTCCCCACTGTGTTTGGGACCTTTCACTCTTCAGTAAATACTTCTGTTTATATGATTCTGCTTATTTAGAAAGAAAATGTTATGTTAGTTTAACCTTGTTTGCATTTTCTTTTCAACCAGTGTTGAAATTCTCTTCTCACATGATAAATATTCATTTGTAACTGTTAATTTTTAACATCATAAACTACTACTGCAACTTCTGTAATTTAAATTAGTGAATAATTTGTGTTCGTGTCATGAGATCAACTTGATGAATCAATTCAAGCTGACTGTCGCCTGGAAGTTATGTAAACATGAGGCTCAGTGCACTCCTCATGGATATTAATACTAAGCTGGTGGTACCGGAGTCGGCAGCTGCCTTCTAGTCAACACACAGGGAACAAAAGTCTCCTGTGGCCACCCTGTTTTGCTGGAAAAGGGACACTAAATAATAAATAAGTATAAATATTTACAAATTATTTGCACTGGGGAAGAAGATGAGGGGTGTTTTTTTAAGACTCAAAGGAATATAAAATTTGTAGAAAAGCAAAAAAATAAAAAAGTGTTTGCTCTGAAACCTTGTATCTCTTTTTTTAGACAGTGTAGAGATACAAGGTTGCAGGACACTGACGAGCATCAGCATCTATACAAGCACACACACACACACACGCGCACACACACACACACACACACACACACACACACACACAGCATGGGGTGTGTGCTAATGAATGCAGTACCACCTGTTCAGTGAATGATCTAATTGCTCTCAGCAGATCCCCATTTCCTCACTATTACAGCATTTACCAGCACCATTTAGCAGGTATGAAAGGTTGCTGCGGAGAGCGATCCTCTCCCTCACACCTCCACTGATTTAACATTTAACAGCATCTCCTGGCACGTCAGCGAACGCTGGTCGCTCTTTCATGTAGGGAAGGAAGCAGGGGATAAGAAATGCAGAAAAAGAAAGGAAGGAAGGGGGTAAAAAGGAAAAAAAGGAGGATTTGAAAAGGAAAAATGAAAGATGGAGAAATTAGGTTAGGTTGGAGAGGGAAAAAAAGCCATTTGTTCAGTAGTGGCAACATCCAATCGATTACACACGATTCTCATATGCCTGCCTGTTGGTTACACACAGCAACACACACACACAGATGCCCACTAACAACATGCAGACCAATGCACCTGGATAAAGGCCAGCATTCACAGAGCAGAGCAGAGCAGAGCAGCTCAACAAGATGTCACACATGAACCAAACTGATGTGGTTCAGCATCAATCTGATCTCTATGCAGGAATTTTACTGTAATTGGGGCTAAAATGCTACATATGATGCTTTTAATGAGTTTTTACAACTAAGTAGATAAATCAGAAGCCTGACTTTAAAAAACTCCAATCCAAAGATGGACTTTGTTGTTTAGAAAGCAGGCAGTTGAGCTTTGTGGTGGCATATTCCTCTTCTGCCGCCACACCAACAATCAGGTTGTGAGGAGTTATTTATTGTGTCTGTAGAATGTAAAGTGACAAAAATGAGACCTGATGGAGTCTGTTCTTCGTCATGGTAACCCTGCAACCATTGCCAAAACAACACTGAGCACAGACAGGCTTGTTCACGTACACAAATATCAGTGGACCTGTGCGAGACTGTAGGAATATCAGGCTGCTGCCCTGTGCTAACCCTCCATGATAACTCTGACATTTGGAAATTTGACATTTTTCACTTTCCACCCATCCTGAATGTGCACATCACCCTTTGTGTGCAGGGATTCATGTCTTGATGGGTCAACGCTGATTCCTTACACAGTGTGATTTCATAAATCAGTTTGCATTTGCATTTCTATAATTCAAAGGCAAATCAAACATATATGACATGTAACCTCAATATTTCCTGTCTGAATCTAGCTTGGGGTCTTTATGCATGTCATGATTTGATATCTGGTTCTTTTCAAAATGTATGATTAGAAAACCAAATGGCAGAAAATAATTTTAAATAATCAAATTCCAACTTTAACAAATAAAAATAGCACTTCTAGAGGACTCCTGTAGGTATATTTCTTTTCTGGGACGACTGTTATGAGTTTGATTCCTTCAACAAAGAGCAAAGGTTGGCATAATGACAGCACAAAAAAAAAAAAACTTCCAGCGGCATTCTTCCTTATTTTGACATAAAATGTCTCAGCAAAATGCCAGACTGTTCCAGTGAAACTCAAGAAACTGTCCATATGCTAATCTCATACACACATATGGTATAATTACATAATACTTACAGTAAATTCAACCATAGTTATCATATGTATACATAAATTGGCTCTTTACGGCACCCTTGTTCTGACAACATGCTTTATGAAGTGCTTGGGGGGGAGGGGGGGCATGTGTTCAGTGAAAAGTATGTGGCTGTGAATAATTGTGGCTGCCTTATGTAAATATCTCATATCCATATTGTAATTATGCCATCAATCAGAGCCAAGCTGGGATCAGAGTGATACAATATGGGCTGTCAAGGCAGAATGCAGCCTCTCTCTCTCTCCCCTACCTCCTCCTCCTCCTCTTCAATCTGTCTTTCCATCTTTCCCTCCCACTCTCTTTCTTTTTCTCTATGAACCTGTACAATCTCATTCTTTCCCTATTCCCCCTCCACCGGTCACACCGTCAACACCATATTCAAACAGGATGAGAATGTACCATTAATTTTTTAAACACTGTGAAAGTTGGTATTTAAATAATGATGAAAAGTAATAGAAATAATGAAGTGTTTTTATTATTATTAAATTGAGACTGTTTAATAACCAGTTAAAAGTTCCCTGTGGTGTGTTTAAGTGATCTTAGCACTTCCTCCACTGCTGCTCTTATACCTGTGTGCCTCTAGTGTGACTCCTGCTTTTAGTTTGTTTGTTTATCCAACACTTTAAAGTTGAATGTCAGCACTCTACATTTTGTTTTTCACATTAAAAGCCTACTGAGGGAGGTACACATTATGACCATTGAGCCTCTGGAAGGATTTTAATTTAAAATAACCAGGCAGGAAATGTTAAGTTTGACTGACAGCAGCTTAGCAGCTAATTAAAAACATGGCAAAGCAGAAGTGACAGGAAATAATTAGTGAATGGAATCAGTAATTCTTTTTGAGAAGAGAAACCCAGAGGAGCAGAGTGATGAATATGACATGGCTTTAATGAAATATACATTACACTGTATTTACCAGCTATAGGAGAACCTTGGGGAGGTTTATGGTTTATGGCAAACATCAACAGTAACAGAGTAGAAAACAGGGAGGCTAGCTGCTAAATGTTAAAATATATGCAGAAAATATGGAAATAAACACTTCAGTTACTATTCGAGAATTTAGAGAGCAATAAGGCATGTTGCAGTATTTTAAGAACCTCCTTCTGTCCTCCTATCACTTGCTCTCTCTCTCTTTCTCTGTCTCTCTCTCTCTCTCTCTCTGTGGATAGTTGCTGTCAGGTTGAAAGCAGGCTGCTGTCTGACTGTCCGCCCACACAAGATACCAGCCACGCTGATTCGACCCACCACTGCCAAACACACACAGGCACACACACACAAACACACACACACACACATAGATGCATGTCACACATATCATACAAGAACTCACACACAGGAGAAGGCACGGAAACACCCAGACAGCACAGAGCCAATCCTCTCAAAAGTTTTTCATCAATGTATGGAAGACATATTAGGACATGCAGTGTTTTTTTTGTGTGTGTGTGTAAACAGATGCCAAAAGAAAAGTTATCATATAAAAACATACCAGAAATCAAAATGGTTCTTTTCTGAAAAGCAGTGGGGCTTGTTTACTGTGTAAGGAAGGATTGAAGTTGTTGCTTTAGATTGAATATCAAGTTTGAAAGTTTTTTCCTATCTGTACTTGACTTTGAAAAAATAAGAATTACTCTGTTAGTAATGCATAACACTACATTACTGATATCAGGGTGAATTTTTTCTATGAAAAACACCCTTTTTTTTCTTTAGGGAGGTGGGATAAGAAATGAGCAAATAATTCCTTTTGAAATCCTACCTTTAATGTGGACTAACATTGTAGTTTTGCTTAGCTTTCCTTGTAGTCTTGTGTTTTAAGTTGGCCTCCACAAAGCCATCTGAAAACATAGTAACTGACCAAAAAGGCCATTATAAGGAGGAGGACTGCTACCTTAAGAGAGTAGCATGATGTTTGTGGATGTTGTCAGTGTTTCTAACGTTGAGAGTGGATTGCTGGATGAGTTGGCTTGGTGTTACAATTTCAGGATCACCTGCAGCCTCAGTGTGATTTGCACATGAGCAGCTGTTCAGTTGTCAGTCTTCAAAGCACCAGTCAAATGGTTGAATGATGTCTGAAACTTACGTTGGAATACAGAGAGCTGCATCTGTTTGTTTCCGTAACTATCTAAAACCATGATTTTTAGTCACGTCTCCTTCATGCAGTGAGGCCAGGTGTGTGAGGAGAAAGTAAGCTGGGTTTGAAATGGCTGTTTTTTTGCTTTTGTTTTTTATTTTTTTGGTTTTTTTTATTTCACAAGAAGACACATCTGTCACTTTATATGTGTACAGTCAAGTAAAAAACTGTGAGGAAAGCTTAAAAATGTGTGTTATAATGCCTATGATCATCCCCCAATTTCATCTTTTCACCACATCTATAAAGAACATCGCTGCTCTCACATTGTTAGCTGAATCATCATACATGCTAGTTTGTTTCAAGCTGTGCTAAATTAGGTACAGCAGAAGTCTCTGGCCTGTGGTGCCAAACCTCCACAGTCCCCAGAGTCTCAGTCGCTTTTTGGTTTTTGGATTAATTAACTGTTGGGAAATTGACACAACATAATTACAAAACTGGGATCTGTGTTATTAAATACAGTACAAGTATTTAGTTAAAGATTAAAATGCAATGTTGACCTGAATTTACTGTTGACTAGGGGTTTACACTAATAATTCTGGACTGTGTGCCTGACCTTTTGGATGTGTCGAGGAACACAGAAAACACTGAGTCAGTTTTGTCTCTGTGCCTTGTGCTCACAGCAACAATATTTGTTGGGAGATCCACTTGTCATTCCTGCTGCTGGAGGGATTCACTACAAGTTTTTAATCAACTAAAATAAGGATGGTGTGATTTACTCCAGACAAACTATGAAGATAGATTGAAAGCAGAATAGTTTTCAATTTTTTATGATTGTATTATTAAAAGGCTGATATTTACACCAAACTAGGCTATATATGAAAACTTCTTGAGAAACACTGAGCAGTTACGTGGCAAAACAGACTAAGACCAGCCTTATTTTACCCAGATGAAATAATCTTTTGTTTCATATCCACATTTTTATGAGCCTACAACAATTCATCTCTAAAAGTGGCAGTCGAATCAGGCTCCTTTGATAGAATCTGCAAGTAGTTGACCATTCTAACAACAGTACTCACAATTTAGTGTTAATTTTTTCAGCTCTTTTTAAATCTAGTCTTAGTCTTAGTCCTGTGTATGGACTCCTTTTTAGTTTTTATCATATTTAGTCATCCTTATCCTCATGTTTAAGTTGACTATAATTTTTGGCATTTTTGATTTATTTTTGTCAAAAGAAAACCGAAAGTATTTTAGCCTAATTTTAGTCTCATAGATATTTTGGTGTTTGTTAAACCATTGGATTAGATTAGAGACATTGCATCGTGCAGTAATCTGTGTTAAAGACAAAATGTTCACAAAAAATGGATTTTAAATATGCTACCATTATCATTTAATGAAGTACATTTTTAGTCTCACCTTTTATCATCAACAATATTTGATATTAATATCGTCACAGTCCTTGTTTTTGGACATTGGTGTTGTTGCAACATTGGCTCATCTTAGTCATGGGAAAAAAAGGTCATTGACAAACATATTTTGTCTAGTTTTCATTGACAAAAATAACACCATCACAACTTAAGTAAAAACAGAAACAAAGGTAGATGTACTTTATGTGTGCAGTGTCAGTGTTTATGTGCCAGTGAATAAACCAGTAGACTGAATGTGGATAATTTAATCAGGTTGCACATGAACAGCAGAATGTTCAAACTGTTAATGTTCTTGGTCTCAAACTATTGCTGTCATTGTCTCAGAGAGATCAACATATTTGTCATGTTTACAAGCGTTAACACATCTCTCTCAGTCTCTGTCTGTCTGCCTCTGTCTCCCTCTTTCTCTTGATCATCACTCATGTCGCACAAGTCACTGATATTTTGATACAAAACAGAGGAAAGAGACCCCCTTGATACAGAGTCTTCCCTTTTCCCTTCATAACAAGAAGAACTAACAAAACAACAGTAAATGAGTCCCTCAGACTGATGTCCAGGGAAATTACTTATTACTCACTGTGTTTTTGTGCTGCAAAAATTAACATAAACCAACACAATGTGACCGGAGAAAGTGTGTTTCAGGCTTAGACTTGACAGACTGCAGCACTCACACAATTCTGCAAGCATTGTGTTACTGGTGAGAGTCAAGTCACAGACAGATGCAATAACAGGAATTCACATTATATGCATGCTATCCATACTTATTATGCCACATTTGCCTTCTCTTCAGACAGATGATACAATAAAAAGAAGCACAAATCATTCCTAAACTGATGTCTAAAGTCAATTTTTATCATTGAAGCCATGCTTTTTTCAATCTTTCACAATATTCTGTGTCTGAATCTTTGCAATTTCAACTCAAGAGTCCTTATAGTATCTTCAGCTGTGGCTCTTCAGTTGCCTTTGTTCCAAGAAAACTGGTAAACCAAAAGCAGTACTAGCAACAAGGAGCATTTACACTCAGAAAAATAAAAGTGTGATGCCTTGAAACCCTTCAGAGACCAGTCCACCTCAACCCCCTAATAACCAACCGCAGCCTTCTATCTCTTCAAGGTTGTTACAAAACATCTCCATATTTGCTACTTAGACATTTTAATAAAGCTTTTCCCATTACCACAAAAATGTCAGACACTTGGCATCTCATTTAAACGCAGAAAGTATAGCATCCGTTTGACGCATACCAGAGTTTGAACAAACCCTAGTGAAAAAAACACGAGGGTCAGTGTTAAACACTTACGGCAAGTACTCGACCCTTTTTTTGTAAAAAGAGGGATAAAATCCCAAACGGGGTAGAGGTTGGCTTAGAATGGTAGGTTTCACACACAAACACACACACACAGTCAGTTTCGGGACCTGAGTTTAAGTCCAGTGTGATACAGAAAGTGAAGTACTTTTGTTGCTTAGCCTGATTGTCTCACAACACAAACCACAGGTTTAAAAAGGCTTTGTACGACAGACTCAGCAGGGATTTTTATTTATTTAATTTCTTTACAGTTTCATGTTGTGACACACAGTAGTACAGGTTTGTTTGGAGTAAGGCACAATAATCTCTTGGTTAAGTTATCAAATCACATATTTCCTCACAATCCCTGGTTTTGTCTCCACAAACTCTGCTGGAAAATGTCCTGACAGTTTGGAATAATTAACCTGGTTGAAGCTGTTGATTGAAATGGTTCATTTTTGTGTCATGCCATCATCAGCCTCTCGAACCCTCTGCAGAAAGTCAGCTCATACAGACCTTTATGATCTAAACTACTTCACTTTTATATGTGTTAATAAAACACTGATGTGGTCATGTGATACATAGAAATCTAACAAACCTGTGGTAACTCACCATGCCTGCACACAATCAAATTTTATTATAACATGATCTTTGACTGTTACCATTTAAACTGAATGTAAACAAATATCAAAGGTTTTAACAGTCTGAAGGTATCTGAGGTTAAAAGTTGCTACATCCTCAGATTCTTATTCATCAGCCACCCACTTCATCTTTTCTTTAAACACTCTTCACAGATTTGCAAAGAGTTTAACAGGATAATATCAATCATCCAATAAAGATTATGTTGTCAGAAGTCAAAGTTCTTTGCAAAGTTCCAAAGTCAGCTGCAAACACAGACATTTGCAGGTATGTATATACATTTTGCGCCATTGTAAACTAAAGCAACACTTTTTTTTATTTGCTGCTTCCTGATACTTGTATTGAGCAAATTAAGAGAAATGTGAACAGCTGTATGCTAACTCTGCTGACTCTGATCATCCCTCCTTCACTGTTCCTGTCTTGTTTTCTCCCCTCATTGCTTTTGCCTTTTCTCTCTAACTCAACCTTTCAAATATGCATACAGTGAATAAACGAGCATAGAGTAAATTTTTCATCTCTTTTCTTTTTTTATTTCCCTGTCAACAACACAACAAACAAGTTGCTGGAATAGCGCTCTTTGTGAGCTTCACTAAATTCAAAGGAAAGAATGACAGTTTTTGGAACTGCTCACTTTTTCTTTCAGGTGCTCTAAAACTTACACAGGAGTGTACTTTGAGGGGAAAACCCCATTTATTGCTTTTACATCCAACATCCTCTTTTTTCTTTTTCTTTTTTTTTTGGAAAATACGAAAACCCCATTATGGCACAATTGCCAAAGTGCGGCAGCTGGCTTTCGAATAGCCTCCAAACATTTGAAGCTGTTGTGCTGACGTTTGCTCATCCAATATTTATCTGAGGCATTTTTCAAACACCTGAGAGAAGAATAGAGAGTGAAATCACAACAGAAGAACATGCCACTTCTTGTGAACTGCTGAGTTTGACTTGTTTTTGGAGGGGGACAAGCAAACAAAAGTGTGCTCTGAAGCGTTTCCAGGTGAGCTTTTTTCACAGGCGCACATGCTATTTTGCAGCTTTCATATGCAGGACGGTTTGGTGGCAGCCATTTTCGCAACCCTATTTTCATTTATTTGGATTGATTTAGGATGCAGCAATAGCACACACACGCAGATGCAGTCAGAGCTAATGCAAACACACATCCTTGTTATGTGTTGAGCTACACAAATCAGTGGCTAACTCAGCAGTCAATATTCTTCTTCAGAGCGTTAAAAGACTATCAATAAAGAAATGATGGCAAAGGGCTGCTTATGCAGAACTTAAAGGGGCCAGCCACTCAACTCCAGCTCTTGCAGATGTATTTTCTGTGCTTAAGTACAATTACTCAGTTATTACTTCAGAAATAAACCACTCAGGGTTACCCTTTCAAAACCATCCTCCAAAAACTGGCTGCGAGGCTTCACTGTGTCTCAGTAGCAGCACAGGCATCCAGTCAGCCATCTATTAAACAACCAAATCCCAACTCAGCCACACACCCATTAACACCCCGAATCTTAAATATTTACTAATTCTGCACAGATTTAAAGAAAGAAGTACTCTCACCCAGGAAAAGTCACTAAAGTAAGCATAAACATCTGCAAGGCTCTCTTGAGGAAACACTTAAGTCTGTTATTAATGTATATTATTATTACAACCAAGAGCGTAGATTTGGTTTCAGAAGAATTGGACACACACTGAAGTTATAAGAAATTGTGAATACTATTTATTGTATTTATGAATAATTATAGGATGCTTAAAAAAATACATTGTGATGTTGGACTTGTACTCCAAAACAGAAAAAAACAATCTAATGTTAATTTATTTAGTAAGAACATTCTGTCACAGGATTTAAATTAAACAATATACAACCAAATAATACCAAAGAACACTTATTTCAAAAACAAAAATTTTAAAAAATGAATTAAAACATTATAAGATAATGTTTTAATAATGAAATAAAACATTATAAGATAATGTTTTATTTGCATTGTTATTTCTTGCCTTATCTTGAATGGATGTTCAGTTCCAGAATATTTTTTTGGTATAAACATAAGATATAAACCACAAGAAAATTTCTTTTTACCCAAAAAGTAGGTTGAGGTGGCAGAACTTTTGCCTTTTTTTCCCTCTTTGTGATAGTGTTGGCAGCTCTTCGACTATGCACTCAGGCAGTGTTAGGCTCCAACAGTCTCTTCTGTTTACTTGGTTGGGGCCTGAATGTAGCCTGAGAAATGAAATAGGGGCAAAGGAGCAAAAAAATGAAGTTCAGTGAGGACTTATAAAACTTGTTGCTCTGAACCCACAGGCATAGTTGATGGTAACTTAGTTAAGCATATTAACACGTTTATCACTTCAGGTTTTCTCGTCAGATTGAGAGAGGAGTTTGTTTTGGTAGAGTTTAGTTAAGTTAGCCAAACTTTCACTTAAAATGTGAAGATAGTTACAAAAACAGTGCTTGAGGAGACATTCTCTTTTCATGGGACATGTTTACGAAAAGAAAAACAGAAAATAGCCAGACTTCTCCTTCAATCTTTCATAAAGAATAAGTCTGGTTATTTTCAGATGAGAAAACAATCATATGATTTGCCTTGTTTCTGGTTATTTGGGTAATTTTGGCAATTTTGTTAGAGGGATTATAACTATTCTCCCACAATGCAGCGCACATAAAAGCTGACTGAGAGTGATTCAGCACTGCAAAACACTGACACTTTATTGAATGTTAATGAAATACTGCAATGAATAGCTTGGAAAACAATGAAGTTTGATTAATGAGGATTTCCTTTTTACGACAAAAAAAGCATAGCTGATATTAGTAGCATTATATAATTAGCATATAATGTATAAATTCATGTTTGTAGTATGAGGTCAGGACACAGCAAGAGTAGAAGTGCCCACCCACTTCAAACACCCACTGCTGTGGTTTCTGACAGCAGAGGACTGGGTTCATTTGGTAACAAGCACATATTATATTTCTTGAATAATAATAAATTACAAGCAGTATTTTTAATATGATTTTTTTCCCACAGTAAAAATTAGCTTTGATAACAGCCCACGGTGTGTTTGACAAGGTCAGTTTCATTAATGTTAATGTTGTCCTGCTTGTTTCTCTTCTTCTCCATGGTCCACCAATCCTCTCCCCCCCTGTCAGACAGACCCCTAGTTATGCCATGAATATACAAATCAACTATGCGGTCCAAGTTGTGCATTTAGCAGGTGTTTTACAGCAGCTCCCTACATGACTCCAGCAGTCAGATTTGATAATGCTGAACATTTACCGCTGTCTCCCCAAGCCATGAACAAGAGGGGAGATTTGTCTCCTTCCTTTATCTGTAATGTCACGTCAATGAACGGCCTCCTAGTGACTGAACTGGAAAAGATGGTGGAACCGACTGTATGGGAGGACCCATGGGGATTTTCCGGGGATTAGGGTGCATTGTCATGACAGCTGGAGCCAAAAAAGACCAGCTTCAGCTCACGGTGCCAATCCTGAGGTTTTTGAATTGTGTCTCCTGGAGGCTGAGTGGAAATTCATATTTTGTTCACTTGGGATTGGAGGCCATCTGGGTTTCCTGAAATTTAATGCTGCCAATTTACACTCATACACACATACACACACTCACACACACAGACAGTCATACACAGGGGGTGTGTATGTGTCCGTTCAGAAGTAATGCACAAATTCAATGCACACACAGGGCTTCCATGTCAGGTTTAGATTATAATGTTGTGTGGCTGCAGGTACAAAGTGACCTTCTGGCTGATGATGAGAGGGAAAGAAACAGAGCAACTGACAGAAAAAACAAAACTGAGAGAGGAGAGAGAAAGAGAGAGAAAGAAAGAGAGAGCGAGCGAGAAAGGTTCCATTTAAGCTAAAGGGCAGAATATCATCACCACACACAGGCAAATATTCAACAGGGTGGAATGCCAGATTATCTTTGTTTTACACTGGATTCTGATGATATGGCTTGGTGGTGTTAACTAAAATATCCCATCTACTGTACCTTAATAGAAATATATGTAAAAATAGCATATTTTCCGATATATCAATATGTCCACACACATGAGAGCTCATTTCTGTTTGTTTTTCTTACAAACAGTCTTTCCTGTTTAAGATTCATAGCTTCTGAATTGGATTTTGGGCAGTTTGGTTAATTGAGTTTTCGGTTAGATGGTATTAAGCCGTTCTCTACTTATTATTAAGGATAAAGCCTTTTTTTTCCAGATATCTGCCCTCACTTGACAGCAGCAAGTAAAGAGGTGACACAAATAAGCTTAAAAAAAATGGGAGGATTACACAAAGAACAGGTTGTTGCAATAACTTGGTCAGTATCTCAGATCCTAAACCTGCCAGAGAGCCCCAAGTTTTATGATTTGATTGAAAATCGAAAAACCTGTATGTGAAGGCCCACTTACAGCAGAAAGTGGCACAGTAAAATTAATCTCCACGAGGTTGGCCTATTTGATGAACTAAGCTAAGCACTGGAAAAAAGAAAAAAAAAAGGTGTGCACTAGGGACAAGTCATAGTGTTGGCTGGCAAACTGCTTTCATTAGTCAGATAGTAATTACCACACAACAAACCTGCAAACACTATGAAGTCACAATATTGTCTTTAAACCGTGCTGTTCACTGCCATCTGCTTTTTTTAGCTTCAGGATTGTACATCATTTCATTCATTAGAGATTTATTAAAGTGGGGGGAAAAGTTTTTAGCAAGCTTGTTAGCTTGGTTGCTAATTGGACAGTAATTTGCACAATTTGTTAAAAAACACATTTGTACCATTAACTCTTGTCTCATGACAGTCTAGGAGCAGTTGATAACCCAAATGAGGAGGTTAAATAAAACCAGATGGCAAAACACAGCTAATAAGCTGCAATAGCTTTATTCATTTTGGATGCGTTAGCTTTCACATACTGTGTTGCCAGATTATTAAAAGCAGATCCAAGGTCAGTTCTCTGTATAAGCCTTCTTGATTGACATGGCAAGTGTACAAGGAGTGCGGAAATTAAGCTGGTTCCCCATCAGCTCAAAACCATTTCACTCTTACGAGAAGAACTAATATAAAACTTTAGCCTATCAACATGAAGGTTAAGGGCTACTTAGGAGTTATAATAATTACAAATAATAACTTATAATACATCACATTTCAAGCCCATCAATATGGTTTTCTGTCAAGTAGCAGAAGGGATGGCAAAGAAAAGTTCCCAAGTGCAAAACTTGATCCAAAAATGTGCAGATTTATGGGGTAAATTGTCCCATACACTTTAAGGACATTGTCAGTGGATATAAATACTGTCTGGGGGTGGCAGCTATCCCCCAGACATCTGTGGTTGTATTAGGCCATTGTAAGAAATACTGCTGAATCAGCAGGCAGTTAGGAAATTACAGGCCCTTTTTCTATCAATGAGATTAGATTTGCTGATCTTTTACAAATGTATTTCTTTATGATTAACAATATATATCAATATATATTAACGTTGTGAAATGTAATATTTATGAACAATGGAGAAATATTTGATCTCTTTAACTTAAAGCTGTCAAACAGGACCAAGAATATATCACTTTCAGCACTGATGCATACCTGCTCAATTTTTCTTTTCTTCTCTGTCTTCATTTTTCTTTTCCTTCAGAAATATTTCCTAAATGCTGATACACTGTTTCCCATTAATAATGTAGACTCTGGCAGCCCGTTATAGTCTAATTTACAGCGTCAAAGTCTCATGATGAGACAATAAAATATATTTCTACACCTCTCATAACATAAAATGATGTGAAACATTACATTACATTGCACCATGTCCTCAGTAAGGACTCTCACTCAGTTTCAGCCAAGGTATCAGGCCCCACCCCCTCACTTCTACATGCCACTGTACACACACACAAATGCTAACACAACTTTCTTTGTTGCATCGACTGAGACAGCAGGAGAAAATGCAGGATAAAAAACACTGTTTGAGGTAAGTAATGTAAACTAGCATTACAGCACAGTTTTATCCTAAGCAATGTGATGTTTGGATGGTAGTTACCGAACATTATTACAGAAGTTATCATTGTTAATTCACGCTAACTGGATGCTAACTCTTGGGTAATGTAATGTCCATTATATTAAGCATTTAAAGCGCGAGTTAGCTCATCAATGTGTTAAATTGTTTACAATAGAAAAACAATTTTTTCAAGAGCTTCAAGTTCTTCATATATCTATTTTGATAGGTCATACACTTTACATTGTGCAAAGTTTTCCTCTGGGGGAGCATGCCCCTGGACCCCCCCTCAGAGGGTCAAGGGCCACCTCTCACAAAGTCTCACCAAATCCTGTGGGAAACACTGCAGTGTGTATCAACCAAGTTCATCAGTGATTAACAATTAACTTTGTCTCTGACAACACTGAAAACACACTACACTAGGCAGGCATCCATTATGCTCTTTCTTTTTTCCTTATACACACCAAAAAAAAAAACAAAAAAACATAATTAACACACTCTGTTCTGGAGCATTGTCTGACTGTAGAACAGCCAAGTGCTGCAGGACATCTTAGTTTGGCATGCTAAACATAATGAACTCTAAAGACGCAAGCGCACCAAGAGCTGCAGTTCCGATAAGCCTACAGATATTCCTGTTAACATGACATGAACATATGACCTATTAGCCACACACATTAAATACACAAGTGCAGCTGCAAAGAACGTGCTTATACTGAACCCACATATGTCAGGTCAAATGATACTTTATCAGAAAGCATCCTGAAGTATTTCCTGGAGTGCATTTAGTGGACTGAGGCCTCACAATAAAATACGTACATGTGCTGAAGGTCACGTAGGAGCAGGCACGCATGTTCACACAATTAAGAGTGGATATGGGGCCATTCATACACACACACACACACACATACACAGAGGTTAAGCACTGACTATAATGAGATGAGTAATTAGTTGTGTCAGATAGCTTGTCTGCCAGAAGGAGAGGAGAGGGAAGGAGAAGGGTGCCAACACTGCACACCTCCTCCGTCTCCTCTCCCCCTCTTCTATTTTCTCTTTTCACTTACTCCTTCAGTATCGCTCGCTCCTTTGGCTAAAGGTAGGGAGGAGAGTGGAACATTTTTTCCCCCCAGGGCGACAGAGCAGAGAGGAGCTTCTGCCAGGATATCGCGCCTCCTCTCCACTCTGGCCTCCTCTCTCTGAGGTTACATCTGAGGGAGAGGAGCATATGGCCAATCGCCTCCTCATCTGGATACAGAAGAGACAGACGAGCAGAAAGGGGATGAAGCAGCTCAGTGCGCATCTGAAGGACTGCAGCCTACATGAGGCGGCCATGTCCAAACTCTTTTGAGTTAACGTGATGTGCAGGTTTATGCTGGAGCCAGACAAGCAGAAAACATCCACAGTATGATATCATGGTAAAAGTCACATTCATATGGGGATAAGCTGTGTAATCACAAGGAAGACTATAGCAAAGATAGCTACGTGCTAGCTAGCAGCATCTGTAATCTCCATAGCTTTTATTGTCACGTTTCTAGATATCCCTGGTTGCTCATTTTTCAGTGAGGCTGGTCAGCAGCTGCGGCTAACTCCTTATATCCAACGAATCATATTTTGAAGTAATATTTGGTTTTCTGTGTTGCTCAAGGCTGTCAAATCCAAATCTATTCAGTTCCTGCTGGATGTCACAAAGGATTTTGTGATGTTGGCCCTAAATTACTCTTGATTTTTTGCATTATAGTGAACTAATTTCAAGCTCAGTTAATCCAATAGGCCAAATAATTAATGCAATATAAAAAGATGTGGCTCGGTAAAGCACCATAGAATCTCAAACCTACCCTCATTAAACAATAAAAAGTTTGAGAACATTGTCAATTTCTGTCATTGATTTGCATTGGAGACATTTGTCACAAGCAGGTTCTATGAATTGATGTGACATTTACAAAATTACAACTCAGTGCCTCTCTAATAAAACTGACATTTTCTTTGAGCCGCAGTCTCTCTTTTCCTACTGCATTCAGAAGATCTGAGACGCCACCCATTCATTTCTACTGGCATATAAGCTCGCATTCATCATCTTAATTTTTAACAGGAAAAGGGGTGAAAGGATTGAGGTGACATAGAGAGAAAGGAGGGAGAAGCAACTTGGGACAGAGAAGCAACTTGGGATAGATTGAGGGAAGTTGAGGGCACTGGAGTCCACAGGAGGTGAGGAAGGGGAAGAAGGGGAAGGAAAAATGGGAAAGAAAGTGTTTTGTATTTTTATCGCGTGCACTCTCCCTCTTGCCCCTTAAAATTTCCCCTGCATGTATTTTTAATTCCTACAGATGGCAATAAAATGAACACAGAGGTTCAGTTGAGTTGAAGGGAAGAAAGAAAGAAATGGGAAAAATTTGAGAAAAGGAGTCATGCTAGGAGAGAGGAGTGGGAGGATGTGATGACAAAGAAAGAACAACAGATTGAGAGAAAAAAATGGGACAGGAAGAATGCATAGATGTGGAAAAGAAAAAGAAGGATTCAGTCCAGCCTGGTGTTGACAACTGCCTCAGCATGACAGGCCGCAGAGAAAGAGAGAAGAAGGAGGTATGGGAGAGAAAAGCCTTAGGTGTTGTATTGTCAAAGCAAAAGGACGGCAGGAGAACAAAATAAGGGTGAAAAATGAATTTTTTGGAACGAGAGATGAGGGTTAAAAAACAAAAGGAGGAGCAGTGAGGGAAGGAAAGTTGAATGGAGAGAGGGGAAGTGTGCACTGATGAAAGCAGGGACAGAGAGAGATTTTTCTGTCAGAGTAATTAGCAGCTGCTGAGTTGAAATGGAGTCCAACATTGCACGTGCACATAACGCAAAAACACTCATACACACACCATCTGTGGCAAACACAGACAAGGTATATGCCTACGTTGTGCACAAAAGAAAAAACACACTAACAGGGTCTCCCCTCGATGTTTTTCAGCTACTCAGTCCCCAGTCTCTGCGGTGCACAAACCGCCCCTGCTGACACAGAGTTTTGAAAATGAGACATTTTCAAGCACAGAGGTCACCACTGCACACAGCACGAACTTGCCTCCTGCTTACAAGAAGCAGAAAAGGCAGAAATGTAATAAAAAAAGTAAGTAAAAATATCCTTGCTGCAAGGATTAACCACTGTGAAGAGACAGAAGAGGGAGACTTGGTTTATAATAAACACTGAATTTAGCAAAATAGGTGTGAAAAATGCTTTGGAGGATGTCGAGTAAATCAGCCAATTATAGAAACAGCCATTACTTAGCTGTAAAAGTCATGGGCGATTTTTATTGTTTGGGCTGCAGCATTTTTTTTTTTTTTTTTGGAACAGAAGTCTTCTAATCTGCCTGCAAACTGGCTCTTGATAAAAAAGCAGATTCATGTTTGAGGATGGAGATTAATGTAAAACAATGTGCCTGTTGGTCAGCTTCCTGCAGCAGGGCCACATGGCCAAACTGATACCATCACCATTTACTAGACGATTTTTGAGAGCTCGGAGGCAAAGAGTCCAGGGAAGCCTCTCTTAGTAAAGTAATTATTTTCTATTGAGGCCTTGTTAAAAATCTGAGTAATGTGTCTTTTACAGCACAGTACAACACCCAGACAGCTTTAGTGCTACCTCTGGCTATTCATGATCCACCGCTGCGCCATTCAGCCGGGTATTGTATTCCAATAAAATCCCATTGACTAGGTAGCTCGGTTCAATTACTAAGAGGAGCAATGTGATAATCTGGGTAAAGAGAAATGGATTTTCCTTTAAAATGGTCACTGCTCTGTGAGTCGGGAGGGCAGGGGCTCAAGAAATGGAGGGGAACGAGGCAGAGGGTAGAGGAGCTGCAAAGGAGGGAAAAGACAAAAAAGGGATGAGTGAGCTTGGGAGGTAATGCAAGAAAGAGAGAGAGAGAGAGAGAGAAAGAGAGAGAAATGAAGTGGAGAGTGAGAGAAAGACATAGCAAGGCAGGGAGGCATAGATGGGACACATTTACACCCCCGCCAAAGGGAAAAAAAAGGGGGGCAAATCAATGGCAATTGCTCAGCATTTAGCACAGCATCAATCTCTTGATTGCTAGTCAGCCTGGATTACAGAGTAGAGTTTACAATTACCTCACTATAGACCAGACAGACACAAACACACACACACACCAACGCACACACACACACATACACAGCCCAAATGAGTTACTGAAGCAGCCAGTCAGCAGATTAGATTTTTTAAGCTAATTTCAATCTCCAGATTTAATTATTCCCTCACTAGGATGATTTTCTCTGTAGTTAGAATTTGCCATTCTCATCTAGTCAGTCATCTAATCAGTCATTGAAACCACCAGCCAGCAAGCCACCTGACTAGCCTGGCATCAAGCCCATTGCAATCTTACCCAGCCAGCCAATCAGTGAGCCAGTGAGGTTATTTACAAAGTAAATTCATCAATATGTTATTGTCTCTGTAGTCCTGTTTTGTGTCTTTAGTTAATGTGCAGATTGCAGTAATTATATAACACATAGTTATTTATGGCTTTTTCATGATTGTATAGGAGTTCTTTTAATCACAGGACTATGACCTTTTATTGAATCTTTTATTAGAATATTCAGCATTAACCTGCCTAGTGGCAACATCTGAAAATATGAAACTGAGCTAAATTTAATGCAATCACATCATAGAGTGACGATGCCTATGGACATGTACGAATAGTTACACAGTTTCTTTGTTTAATAAAAATAAAGAGGCAGACAGAAAGAGAGAGAAAAGTGGGAGAACGTGACAATGTGAAATCCCTGCAGTGTGGGATCGTACGTTTGTGTATGTGTGTATAAATGGACTGTGTGGTCATATGAAAGTCTACGGTCTGTGTCTTGAGTCTGTGTCTTAATGTGAATGTGTCTGTGAGTGCGTGGCTGAGAAGGGACACAATATGGCACCATTAAGCCACTTCTAATAACATCACATTCAGCATGGAGCCTCTAAGATCTCTGTGGCCTCTGTGCAGGCCTTTGTGTGTGTGTGTGTGTACAGCTATCTTTATGAGAACCTATGTAGGTTTGGACATTTTTGGAAAATGAGAACTATTTGGCCAGTTCTCACTTTCAGACAGACTTAGAGGGGCTGTTTGAAGCTTAAGACTTTATTTTAAGGGACAGAATAAGACAAGGTTTGGGGGTAAGAGGGTTAGGTGATACATTATGACAATGAGAGTCCTCACAAAGATAGAAGTACAAACTTGTGTGTATGTTTGTGTGTATCTTTATCCTGTATATGTATTGTATACAGTTGTGTTTATTATCTCGACATACCTGTAGGATTCCCAATACATACTGTACCTTTGTTACCACTTTATTGTCTAAATGTGACATAACTCAGTGCACTTTGTCTTTTTTTCATTACATTAAAAGCTTAAGACTTGATTTAACGTCAGGGTAAAGGGTGGAGGTAAGCATGTAGTGGTTATGATTATAGCTAGAGGTTAATCTCCAGAAAATGAATGTAAGTCTACAGTATGTAGTGTCCATAAAAAGAAGTACACACAGAGAGTGTAAGTGTGTGTGTTTTTGTGGGCATGGATGCCTGTGTGTTTGAATGTATGTACACTGTGTTTAGCAAGTGCTTTACTTTTACTGATTGTGGTTTAAGCTGAGTGTCTGGGTGCTTGTGCTAAAAAAAAACAAAAAAACATTAGTGTGTATGTTTGTGTGTGTGCACATGTAATCGGTACAGATTATCCAGGCGAGGTCATCTTTACCTCTGCCTTGGTGACTGGTTGGTTGGTTCCAGTTCCTGCTGATGGACCACAACTGGTTGTGTTAGTGGACATAAACTATGTTGGAGGGAACATCTTACAAAGCAATACATAAATTAAACACCGTAATAAATAGCATGAGTGTTCCTGAATTAGGCAATCACATTACAGGCACTAATGAAATATGTTCTTATATCATGTCCTTATTTGCGCTACTTAAGTATCTTACACTGCTGAAGTTAAAGGTCTGGCTGTGAGAAGAGGAGGCCTGAGGATGCTGCTGACTACTGAGTGTCATGTTTTCCCCAAGGATGAGCAGGATGCAGCGCTGAAGCAACAGATCCCCCCTCCAGCAGCAGACAGAGTGACTTCTTTGCTTTTGATGAGGAGGATACAGCTCCCTTCAACTCTACACTGGAGTCATTTAATATTTGGAGTCGGGGCCAGAGATGGAGAGCCTGAACTATTGCTCCACAAAAAAAAGGCAAAGGAGGCAAAATCCATGAAACTCAACACGGCAAAACTGTCTTGTGCAGTCAGTTACTACTAACTAATGAACTACTGTCCAAAAACACAAAAAGAGAAACTTCTCCTGAGGTATGACCACAGTTTTGATGATTAAGCGTGTTAAATAAGTTGAACTAGTCTTCTAAAGTCATAGTTTGGTCACTGAGGGAACCAGTGAAACCTGTCTTACCAAACACCAACATCTGCACTTTTAATGAAAGGTAAGTTTAAGTTATTAGCCTGGTTTTCCTATATCTTATTAATGTCCAACATATGCTCTTTTTTCTGAAGAGAGTTTATAGATTTGAAAGAATAATGTTTGTTCTGGGAAAGAGGACAGATCCAACTTCAAGTTACCATATTTTAAATAGTTACAGGAAACAAAGGACATACAGAGATCTGCCAAATGGGGAAATCAATTTAATTTATGTAACTGATGCTGACATTTTAAGAATACAGGTATGTTTAAAATAGCCAGGAATCTGTGTTTCCATTGTGTGCAGCTTCTGTAAGAAGCAGCTTTCCTTTAGGTCTGTATCAAATCTGTTCTGCTTGAGGGCAGCACAAAATGAAAGTTAATGAGGGTTAGGGATAGCCAACTCTCATATTCAATTTCTCATTAAAATGCTAGTTTTTTTTCCTGCGGGTACACATAAAGTCACCGAACTGACAGCGTAAACCTGTTTCTACACTGACAAGCTGGTCAGATGAATTTAACATGATCCCAGGAACAGGTGTTTATGAGATGGCATGACGGAATGACTCTTTGTACATATATGGGAATGTTCTTATCAATCAGAACCTCCTTTCAGATAAAAACCCGCCATATGCTAAGTTTCCACTTAAATTTCTTTTTGTTTTTTTGTGTTTTGTTGTTTCACTTATCATCTAACTTAATCTACTACAAATGTGATCAATAATGTACCATTTCTTCTGTGCACAAACTTGTGGTTCCCTGTTTTCCCATCCGGACCACCAGGTTGCCCAACAAGTCAGCGGTTTAAAACACATGTGTTTTCTGTCAAGACACATTGAGGACACATAATCGATGAATGCAGATTATCAATATAGACCAGATGTTTTTCTTACATATCTAATCATTATATTTAAATACATGCAGTGTTGTTGCCAAATTTTTTTTTACCTACAGTGCCTGCACTGACTGTGTCTTAAGATATTAATATATAAATGTCCATGTGTTTTCCAACTGGTTTTGCATTTTTCTACTATTAAACTGAAACAGGAGGCTGCATAATATATATATATATATATATATATATATATATATATATATATATATATAGTATGCCTGAATACACATATATATATATATATTTATATATTGGAGTGTTTAGTAAAAAACTTGTTGCACCTCTTGACATTAGTAACAGAGGAGATTCATGTGCAGGAATATTTTGTGCTGAATTTATGGATCCCAAACTCCTCTCTCTGTCTGTGTCTGATGATCTTGTTGTTGTTGCTTTCTGTGCATGTTTAATAAAAAAAGACTCTTATCTAGAGTAGGCCTTGGCCGCCAGGTCATTTCTATATGATTAATAAGGCAGCAATTAGTATTGATCGAGGATAAATGTGAACAAAGACACAGATGCCCCTGTAACTGCACTGAAGGCAGCTGAGCAACCTTGGCCTCTAAAAACACATACTGATACAAATGAACAACAGCTCTACATTTTAAAAGTACTATAATGCCATCTCTATTACTCTTTTTATCAACATCATTAAAAAATAAAAGTCAACATATCTGCAAAGTCACAAACTTTTATTCAGAAAAAAAATCTTAATTTACTTTTTCCAGCTGTATTTCTTGCCCACACTAAAGTGTTGCTATGGAACTTGATGAAGGTTATGGACAAATATTGGCTCAATATTGTGAGAGTCATAAGAATTCGGCCTGTTGGTTACCAAAAATTGTTTTGTAACCCTTGTGATTTTAAGCGTGCATATTGGTAGTTGGAAGAGAGGCAATGTGTGAAGTAATTTGCTAATTTGAGAAGCAAAATCAGATCAGGTTTATACAACATGGAAACTTAAGTCCATCTATGAATCTAGACAATACAAACAGAACTGGAGGGAAAAGAGACTTTAGACTTTAGCCCCAAAAACAAGTCCAAGACATCTCTCTGGCCTCACTGTACTAATATATGATCTTTATGTGGAAGCATTATCTGGATAATAACATCTGATCATCTAATTGGTATTAAAATGCCTTCTCATTATCTCAACTGTGACGGCATTGTAATTGCATGTCATCGTTTAACTAAGCCAGACTAGTCATTAGACATGGCATTTTACAGCTAAAGGTAAGCAATGCCACAAATGGATATCATTATTTTTTTTATTTTGCATTATATGAGAGAAGACTTGAAGCCACTACATCTGCATGTTGCTTCTATCAGACCTGTTTACCCCAACAGAAAAAAAATTGAGTTAGCTGACCTTCCAGTTTGCTGGGCAGATTGTCTTAAGAATCTGTCATGTTGTATGGCTCACATTCACACCTGACTGGGGATGCAATGACCTCCAAATGTAGACAAGCCGGTTTAATTACATGAAATTTCTTCGACTATTTGACTTATTAGACCCAAATGATATTAGCAAGCACTGGCTTCAGTTAGGTGACCTAAAAAAAGGTCTTTTCACTTTTAACAAAATTTAAAAACAAGAGTACATTTATCCTGTTACAACCTAACAGGAATAAAAAAAAAACAATAAAACAGCAATATGAAGTATGCATAGCAGAAACACATCAGTTAGGGGTTGTATTATTGAGATTTCAAAAAGCGTGACACTCCCATATGGAAACACCATATGTTCTCATCAATACAACATACTAATTCATAATACATGCTCACACACTGTCTGCAAAATGACACAAACGATTGCACACAGTAACACACACAAACATCAAGTCAGCACACACACACACACATAAGCACACTTAGACTAACACACAGTTTAGTTGGTGTAATGACCCATTTGGCATTGAGCAGCATCTGTTTAGCAAATGAAGACTTGTAGTTGGGATGTTAGTAATTTTCCGCCTGACACAGTGAGCAAACAGGGAAGGCAGGATCCTCTTTAGCACTTACAACCAATGGCCTGTCCTCCCTCACCACCGTGTTGTCATTCTTCTCTCTCCACCCTAACTCTTCTGTCACTACCCACTGTGCAACACCACACACACAAAGAAGAAACATCTGAACAGTAAAAAACTATCCTCCACTCAAACGTCTGCAAAAATAAGACCACAAAAAGCACAATAAAAGTCCTAGAGTCACTGACAGTGAAAAATGATTTTTCCACACGCTAAGAAAAACGAGAAAACACATCTTCTCAAATTATCCTTTCAGTCATGTTGCTTTTTATATTTTCTCTTCTCTTCTTGCTCTTCTAGAGGGAGGATCAGGCAGTGACAGCCTGTACTTTCTACTCTGTCATTATCAACCAGGAAGCAGTCTGAAGAGAATGATGGCAACCTCCTGCAGAGAGAAAGCTCCAGAGCCTTCCTTTTTATCATTACATAGTTTCAAACATAAAGACCATACAATGGGAGCAAAGGTAACGATGTGTATCCGAAAGGGCTTCTTTAATAAATGTAAAGCACTTGTGATCCATTTGTTGGATTGAATTCCCGTTGAAGTTCATAAATATGAATGCCATTATTTCTGTTTTCATTTGCATGTCAAAAAAGTTTTTATGCTGTTTTCTCTCACTTTTTACTCACAGGAATCAGAAAAAAAGATTTTCTCCACTCAAAAATGTATTTTTCTGATGTTTATGTCTCTTATAATGTTTGTCACTAGAGTGATGTTTTTTTGGAGTGATGGAATGTCTGTGTACTTCCCTAAAATCTGAGATTCAAACATAACACAGACAAAAGTTCTGGTTCATCAAAAATTTATGCCAGTTGTAGTCAAAAGAAACCTGAAAACTCCAATGCAGACTGGACTTTTTGTACAAAGAATGATAGTTAGCACCACTAACGCTGTGTTCAGTACTGCCAGTTACTCACTAACAAGCTAACAAACAACATAAAATAAAAGATGCTTACTACACTCACCATCCTGATACTTTTGGTGCACAACAGACTCCTCGTCTGAGTATAATCTATGTTTGAGTCTCAGACATGTATGCCTGAATTTCCCCAGTGTTTCCATAATGCTAACATCAGCCATCTTGCACTGCTCTTTCCTTGGTCAATGGAGCACACACAGTTGTGATGAGCAGGGTAGGAGTCTATGGTTTAAGGAACCAATTCATTACTCAATGATAGATGAGGCAAGGATGTCCTTTCAGTCTATATTCAGAGTTTTATGTTAAACCTAATCCTAACCCACACATAATAGGCGAAAGGATTCCTTTATCAATTGAAAATGTTATATTGAACAGTAAACAGTATAGATATAGATGATAAATGTGTATGTGCCCTGAGTTAATATCTCTCCTGGGTCTATTATTTTCTTTTTTAGCCTTCTCCAAATGAAAAATGATGCTCCTATCATAACTACTTCTGCAGATATATTCATATCATCATATGTCTGAGTAAGGTCAAGTATCAGCCAGATAATGGCATGTGCACTGAGGTATGGTCTGGTCATGCTCTAAAGCGGCACATCAAAGTTTAACCCAACCCCCTGTGAATGGGTGCAAAACGCAGTCTGCTATACCTGTTAGTTAGCAAACTACTTTAGCTTACAAGTTAACACTTAAAAAACTACCCTACACTATAGCCTACTAACTAAGCGTACTGTCAGATTATTGTTAGTTAGCGAGCTCTAGCTCTTGCTCAGTCACTATAACCAGATGACTCAAGCTAAGCGAGTTTACTAAAAGGGGCATATCTGTAAGGCTCATGTTTTATAACTATCTACAAAATGCTGCTTTTTGTTTATATATTTTTTTATTTTTTATTTATTTTGTTGAGGGGAAGTTTATAGGTCAGCAGAGCAAGTACATATAAAACACAGCTAATGAAGGCTAAAAGGCTGTGATAGATTCTCATCTAAGGGTTCTGATATATAATCTAGCTCTTCTTTAACATGGATATATTTCATCCACAGCAGCAGGACCACTGATTGTTATGGTTCCACTAAATTGTTCTAACTTTACACAGAAATATACCTTTTTTTAAGATATATCTCTATTGAAGTTTCCTGTTGAAGCATTTTAAAGCTATCTTTCTTTTTATTACTCAGTGCTAATGGCATCGATTAATTTATGCAAATGTTTTTGACAACCAGACCATTTATCTCTATGTTCCCTGGACCTATTAGTTGGAATTCTTAATATCTTCCCTTACCATGGTAAAAAAAAAAAAAAAAAAAAGTTAAAATTTCTCAACAGGACTTAACTATTGATTAATGTGGGCTATTAAGACAGTTGTTTAAAATGCAAGGGCTAAATTACGTTTTTAGAGAAGTTATTCACATGTTTTAAAGCAAGACAGATATGCAGGTCAGCTGAACAATTGGGATTGTTGCGTTAACCTCACTGAAAAGTATAAACTGGCAAAAGAGACAAATGTCAGTTCATATTTCTTGTGTGCAGACAGTACACTTAACTTTCTTCAGGCGTGGGCTGCACTGGGTGAGGCCACACACAGGTTGAAGGTCAATGCAACACCAAATGGACTTTTAATTGGAATTGTTGTGTAAGCTGTCCTTTGACCCTGATAAACACAAACACGGGCACACACTAGCAGACAAATGTAAAAGTTATGAACACACAGATGAATTTTCCCCTGTTTTCCAACACACATGCACAGAGCTTCGTGACTAATGAAACAACACTTGTTGGTGTGTGTTCATGGGTGTGGGCTGGAACTTGAAACTGGATGTCATCTAAGGTCACACATTTGCAATAATGAGAATGTGAAAGTAGAAAATAAAAATAAGAGGCTCACTATGAAAGTATGGCATGAAGAGTAAAAGGAAAAAAGAATGAAGGAGAAAAACATCAGAGTCAGGAGAAAGACCGCCGGAGGGGAAAGAGCAACAGAAGAATAGGAGACAGGTCAAAGAGGTAAAAAGGAGAAGAAGTCTAAATGGCCATATGATTTATCACCAGCACACACACACGTAGGAACTCTGATCCTCTCAATTTCCTGCCCTCTTTTATTGTTTCACTTCCACCTTTTTATGCTTGTTCTTCCTACAATCTCTCTTCTAGCACATATACCACATTCTCCAAATTTGTAAATGGGAATAAAGCTTTAATTAAAGAAAAACAAAAAAAAACAAACAAAAACCTTTTGTCAAGAATGCTTGAACAAACTTTGAAGGAAATAAACAAAGAAATTAAAAACATTCTGTTTTTTATTGTCATTTTTTAAACACATAAAAGCTCAATTGACTCATACACATGACTCTTACAAGGTCACAATTATTTTTAGTTTTCATTTCACAGGCTGCATTCATTTCAGTAAATAAGTTAATTTGGATGTAGATTTTAAAAAATGTATCAAATTTAGTCAAATTTTACTATCACACGCATTCATACGCTGTATAGCATGTGGGAAAATCTTTAGGTGTCTGATTCCAGAATGAATCTCACAAATAGAGAAAGAATATAAAGATGAATTGAATTAAACCAATAAACCAGATAGATAGGATGAAGTAGAAATATAATAATATATGATAAACATTTAGGTTTACAAAGATTAATTATATAATATTTATAATAATAATTTGTTTTACCAGGCTGAGTTTGTGCCTCAGAAAACTGAAACAGTTTAACAATATGGCAATTTACCAGCTGTGAGTTTTCAACAAATTATATATAACCAGTGCATAATAATACATATTGATATCTGTGTAACGGTAATGTATGGCAAGTGGTTGAATTATAGATTATATGTGTGCTTAGAGTCACTGGTTAAGTAGCTTAAATGGAGGAACTCCTCCTCATCATCATGTTCTGGCCCTGAGGCAGCAGCAACAACGTGTCTGCAACCGCTTCTGAATTGTGCAATTATAATTTTCAGACTTTCATTTTTATATTAAAAATATCATTCCACCATTGTGCATGCACTTCTGCAAGTGCACTTCAAATGAAAATTTGCATTTGATCTCACCAGCCATCAGTATGTCCTTCCTAACGTTGCAGACAGGTATATATATATCTTACTGTGTTTTACTCCATCCGCTGCATTATGATCATAGCCTGTGGTGGTTTCAGTGATGCTGCTTCCATGGGTGCTGTCTTCTCTTACGCCCACTACATACACTTCATCTTTCCTATCATTCTCTCTTGATCCCTGATCTATTGATCTGTGACCTCTTGATCCCTAATCTATCGAGCCTTGATCTCTTGATCTCTGACCTGAATCCGATGAGCCACTTGAATGCTAAATTGTTATCTGGACCTTTACTCCTCCATCAGTAACAGATCAGGGTGACTAATTATGTGTTAGTGAGTTAATGACACATCAGCAAAGATTTTCCAAAATTTTGTGAACAAAATAGATTTTTTTAAAACAAAATTTTCAAATGAAATCTCTTCTATGAACCTACAAAAAACCCTAACT
This sequence comes from Acanthurus leucopareius, assembly GCA_029814765.1. Taxonomy (NCBI): domain Eukaryota; kingdom Metazoa; phylum Chordata; class Actinopteri; order Acanthuriformes; family Acanthuridae; genus Acanthurus; species Acanthurus leucopareius. The sequence continues at coordinate 4,405,825 of JAQMCX010000058.1, read as the reverse complement.
AACTTCACATTTAGCTACATGTTCACTACAAACTGACGTGTTGAGCTAAAAAAAACCATGTTCTGTTGAGTACATAAACAAATCACACGACTAAATTAAATTTAGTTTGGTGTCTGCAGTACAGCCTTTAAATTGTCTGCATCTACAAGGACACATACTGTTTTAAGTTAAGATATTAAGCTGTAAAACTGAAATAGTCTCTAATGACTCAAAATACGGAGTCCTTTAAAGAGTGCCACTTGTTGTCACACCAACTTCAGCAACTCCGTCCCATCTGTTTTTTTTTGTTTGTCCTTTTCTTTCTGTCATCTGCTCCCTCTGTCTCATCCTCTCCCCTCCTAAAAAGTTCAATAGTCATAAATCAACGTCCCAGCTTGTTTCTCTGATAACATGAGACATTTATGAATAATAAATGGCGGATCTCCTACTCCCACTCTCTATTACTTATTGACATCTCGTGTCATTTTAGAATAAATGAAGGAGACAAGAAGGACTGGCAGGTTGTCATGATGATCATATCAAATCTTTCTTTTGTAAGTAGGCGAGTGTTTTACTTACATAAACGGGAGATTTTTCGTTCCAATTTGCCATTTATGTGTTTCATGATCCACTGAACTGATTGTGTCAACTTTCTGTTGCACATCTTCAAAGCTCCTTGTGGATAAATTGGGACGTCTGAGCAACAAATAGTATGTGACAAACACTCAACAAGCAGCTGTCAAGACTCAGGACAAAAGGAAGAATATCCTTTTCACAAGCAAATCGTGCCATTCGGGACCTGATCTACAAGTAACTGGATTGGCTTATTTCCATATGGCCCATATGGCCATTAATAATGGCATTAACTATGTAGGTATTAACATAATAAAGCTATGTAGGATGAGCCTTATGGGACTTCATTTATTGAGAGATTATATTAGTTTTTTTGAAAATTTCTGAATAATCCAGCTGTTTTTGTTCATTTAGGAGAGCTATAAAGAAGTGCAAAAAAGAGATAAGCAAATAGCTCTATAGCACTTATGATGAATTAGCCAAGCAAATGAATGAAATTTAATTCAACTTAGTGATTGCTGCAAGTGTGAGCATGGCCATGTCCTGACAACACGTTCTAAACAAACGGAAAAAAATCTGGATCAGCTGAGAGTAAAAATGTCAGTTAGTGTCAGTCCACACCAAACAAACTGATGTTGAGATTCAGGTTCAACATCAGCACTGTGAGCAGAGCTGCAACACTTAAGTCAATACTTGATAACTTGCCACAAAATGAACACTGATCAACTTTTCTGTGTGAATACATCATAACCCGCAGCAATAACTAACACCCATGGCTGTCACATGCAAACCCACAGACAGTGATGAGTCTTTTCTGAAGATGCAAATGTTTGCAGGGCTACATCATAATGGTGTGATGATGTGTTTCAGTCAAGTCATGTTAACTTTATTTATATAGTGCAAAACCACAGCATACATTGTCAAACTCTGTAATTAACCGAGACCCAAACAGCTGCCAACAATTCAGGCCGACAATTCATCCCATTCATCTCGAATGTGACAATGTTTGGTCTGTTTTTAACAGATGGATGCTCCAAGGAATGGTAGAAAGAAACTCACTGTTCCTGTTGCACTGACAAAGGATTGCTGCATAGTAATGTGCACATAGCAGGAACAAGCAATCACTTTGGTTACTGAGAATGCTAAGTTGAATCAAAGGATCATTATCAGTACTTGTGCTGAACATGTCTTTATGAACACCGGCGAATTTGCAATTTTCTGAATCTCTAGAGCAGCACCATGTCACAGTCCATGAAGATCTCTGTCAATAGGCCTGGAATGACCAAAACTTCATGTTGAGGATCTTAGCATTGCTAAAGCTACCAGAGACCAAACAGGTGTCTTCACAGTGGAAGAGTCTGCAGTAGACAAGACCAAAATAGGCTGAGAAAGTCAAAAGTGCAAACAACAGCATTCTGGTGTTTTCTTCTTGGATATTTAAGTGATTGTGCACCATCAATTAATCCCCTACAGTCATACTGCTAACACTGAGAACTACTATGACAATATGAGGCACCTAAGGGAGAACATTCTGTGCAAATGATCTGAACTGTGGTGTGAAAGCAACCAGACTCTCCAAAATGACAACTCAAATGCTCACAGGGCGTTGAAAATGCACAAGTTTCTCTTCTATTACATAGTCATCACTCTCTGGTCTCAAGCAATGTAACTTGGAATACTTGCTGTTGAAAGTTGTATCTTGCAACAGGTAATTTCAGATTACTGCGCAAGGCTCCATTCATGCAAAACAGGAACATCCTCGGCAGTATTTGACTGCACCTTGTACACCTGATATTGATTTAATATCCTAAGTTGGTATTGTAAGAGCAATTTTTAAAAGATGCTTTTAGGAAGAGTTCTGATTTGTTTACTAAAGCAAACACACACAGTCTGCAGCTTCATTTACTTGCAGATATTTTTCTTCTTCTACAGTGTCAGTGAAACGGTTTGTGAAATTCAGTATTTATATGTTGGTGTTTCTCAGAAACTCCAGAAATTTGTCTATAAAAATCATTTTCAGATTCTTAGAGAGCCATCCTCTGCTTTTTCTTTAAGCCAGATGGAGTCAGAGCTGTGATTTGTTCTTCTACTCTGTAATTAAATAATCATGCTTTAAGACACGCTGACTATTCTTACAGTCCTGTTCAAAAAAGCTTGAAAATGTCAAATGGGAAAAACTCCAGCTTCTGACAAGAGTAAGGCCGTGCAACAGTGTAAAACCCATTTAGTAATCCCCTCTACACACACATACACACACAAACACATACACACAGAGGGGAACAACTGGTTTTGCACTGCAGATTTAGTGAAATAAACAGGGGAAGAAGAAAATAGAACAACTGTTGCGTTTAACAAGGCCAAATCCTTGAGCATGAGCAGACTAGATGAGCTTTAGGACACAAGATGACATTATGTTTCATTTTAATAACAATGCCTCTGTAAGGTTGACTGGTTTAGCAATATACCAAGCAGGAAACACATAAACACACATGAACACACACGAAAACAAACAACACAATGGTTCACTTTGCTTCTATGAATACTTGAAATGAATTAATTCCATATATGTTGAATTTGAGACAAACTCCTGAACATAAAAAGTAGAGCTTGAAAAGAAATTCCTGTTTTGTTTTGTTTTAATTTTTCAAATTCATGTGAGCAGGGCACACACACACACACACACACACAAACACACACACAGTTAATTTTCCCTGATATTCCCTCTGCCTCAAACCTGCTCTGTTGACACTACAGTGCTCCTCTGGGACCCTTATGAAATAATGTGCAGGCAAGAAGTATTGCACACACACAGTGCAATGAGAGAATGTGTCTATCACACACTTCTGTACTCACACAGCACACAAAAAACAACACACACATCCACAAACATACGTGGCAATCTAAAACACACCTTCTCTAACACATTCTTACACTCTTGCACAAAGAGAGACCCACATAATGAATTACAGTGGAGTGCAATATTTGTGCTGCACACACACACACATACACACACACACAGTTACAGGGGGAAGGAACCTATTTAAATGCTAAGTAAGCGGTCTCTCCCTTTTGGGGCGATGTGATTATACAGCCGATCTCATAAGCAATGCTTCACAACTGGATTTGCGCATGTAGAACTTAATTACAAGCAGCCTCGCTTCTCTCTGTGTGTCGTATTCATGGGAGTATATCTATTGAGAGAGGTGGGATTGAAGCTATTACCTCGCCTCTATGTGTGTGTGTATGTGTGTGTGTGTGTGTGTGTGTTTGTGTGTGTGTGTGTTTGTAAAGACAATCTAGCAGCAGTTTAGCTAAGATTAATGTTTACATAAACAGGCTCGGGCTCTTCCCTGTCTAAACTCCCTCTCTTGTCATTTTCCCCCTGTTCTAATGTGTGTATTTCACTCTCTTACACGCACGCTGCAACACCTTTCCCTAATCAGAAGTTCCAGTGAATAGACAAAGGTGAGGAAAATTTAGGGCAAGCAAAGAAAATGTGATTACTAACACTCTTTTCATGATGGTGTTTTCCCTTTCCGAGACACCATTATGCTCAGTGATGAGAACATGATGCCTCACAAGTGGGACATTTATTGTTGCGTCAGAATGAGCTGAGAGATCTGTGGAGATGATGTGGGGCAGCACTGCCCTCCTAGCTTTTGATATGGCCAAAAACAGATTAAAATAAAACATGTTCTATGTTGTTGTAAAATTGCTGCATTTCTGTTTTTTTATATATATTACATCACAGGACAAGCTTCTTGTTGTGAACCTCACAGTGTACAAATTTCCCAAGTGGCTCTTTTTTTCATGCTCTAGAATTGGTCATTTTTTTCAAAGCCCTTCCCACCATAACTCACAATATCAGGCCGTTTTTGAAGTGCTGCCGAGAATTTTGTTTTCCATCGTGCTTGCACATGTCAGCTGTCTCCTTAAATCCCCCAAAAAACCTTAATTACTTTGATTTTCCCCCTTTTTTAAATTCCTCATCGTGGTGTCGTATCTGTTTACTGGACAAAGCTAGTCTTGCTAGGGCACATCTTGAGTTTCATCCACATTCATTTGTGGAAATTGTGCTTGATTTAATCTAGCAGTTATGTCCTGTTAAACTTATTATAACAAATAATATATTAGTTCATATTGGATGGAGGGGCTGAAGTATTTCACTAACTCCTTGAGCCATTTTGTCAACTCTCACAGCACAGGGTCATGGCTTGGCAGTAGTTTGATTAAACCAAGGAAATCATCACTCTCTGGCTGCAATGATACCTCTCTATGCCCCCAGATGCCAGGTAACAAGTAACCAATGTTCGTGTCAAATTCACAGTGCGTCCCAGCATTTGTCTCCAAAAGAGTGCCATGTTCTTCATGTCCTTCCCCAGCTGTGCTCCAATGGTGCCATAGAGTTTCCACTGTTTATACACCACACAAACTCTAACATGTGGCTACAAGGACACGTGAGGTTAAATATTTTACAACAAATGCCCCCCATCTCTGAATCCTTTCACCCATGCATGGGTATAAAAGGGTAATCTGTGGTCCTCAAATAGCCAGCATGGCCCACAGTGAGCACGATACAATTTAAGAATATCTGCAAGGCAGTTTCACACTGGCTTTTGTAGTTTTATGCTAAAGCTTTTTGAAGAAATTATTATGTTGATTTCTTGAGCAACGGCCACTCGGTTTACAAGATGCTGTAGTTACGATACAGCACTTAGAGGAGAATCTAAAACAGTTGGTTCAAAATTCCCCCCTTAATGTGGAATAAGGCTGCAGTGGCTGTACCTGGTTCTTCTCCTGTCCTGTATCACTGGTCCACATCAAATCAACCTGGTTCCTGGTCTCTCTCATCCCCAGCAGGTGTTCCCTCTTGGGTCAGATCACCTGGAGTGCTGAATGCAACTCAACTATCTGGTTCTAACTCTGCCTTTTCACTGATAAGACCTGCAATCAAGAATATGGAAATGAAAAGTGTGGCTAGCTTACCAAAAAAATGTATGAGCTAACAGCCAACTTGGTGATAGTGACTATAATTTACCTACTTTCTAGCAAAGCAAGCCTCCCAGAATGAATATATATGGTTTGTCATGAAGTTATCATCTAGCAAAATTCGGGGGGGGGGGGGGGGGGGGGGGGGGGCACCCGCCACAAAAGGTTTGTGTTTATTTTGAAAGTGGCGTTTTAAAAGGGGTTTTTTTAAACTTGTTTGTGTGGTTTGTGGTGTGTGGGTTTTTT
>JAQMCX010000058.1:4384006-4399938 GCA_029814765.1 Acanthurus leucopareius | reverse complement strand
CCCCCCCCCCCCCCCCCCCCCCCCCCCCCCCCCCCCCCCCCCCCCCCCCCCCCCCCCCCCCCCCCCCTGCCGTCTCCTCTGCAAGCTGGTGATTGTTCATAAGGAAGGAGCCTATTAAAAGGGGGTTTTGTTACCTTCTCTCTCTGGTTTCTTCTCTCTGGCTTTTTTTTTTTTTACTGCTGCTTTATTATGTTTAAAGGCCTGACATGTTTGACATGTCATATTGTATCATCACTGGATATCACATACATATTATCACATACATTTTACCCAGCAATCACTACTGCACATATGTACTGGATAATTGGATGTATTATCAGCCGTTATTTATTTGGTTTTGTATTTTTCATATTTTATCTAGACTTTAGTTTTCATAGTTTATGTTGAAAAATCATACAATTTGTTGTTCATTGCTATAGTTACAATGTTACCAGAAAATTTAAATCCATGAAGGAGAAGGTTTGCATTTTTAATGCTTAAGATGAACAGCACCATTTTGAATAAGGGATGAGTTCTTATTTAAACTTAGACATATTTCCAAAGTAATAATCCAAAGAGCCTGTTGCCTCTATTTGCCTCCCCACCTTAGTGCAACTTCACAGCCTACAATGTCAATATTCATGCCCCTACTTCAGGCAGCACTTCCAGTTTCTGTTTAAACACTGATTTACGTTTCCTTTTCCTAATCCTGTAGATTCTCCCTGAGAAAACTAACAAGCTTATTCTCCCAAAAAGAGACTGTTACACTGTGTTCAATGAATAATGCAGGAGAGGTGCCTGCCTAAGAGCACTGCTGCTCTTGTTTTATTCTGGTTTGTTTACATGTCTTTGTTACTTTAAATGTTGTTTTTTAAAGTTATTTATTTCTGAGAGGCTGCAATGCAGAAGCGAAAGAAATTCAAGACATTAATTTTGTTGTTTCAGCCAAAATGATATATTAAAAAAACTTGCTTAGCACTTTCTTAAGTATGTTCACAAAATGTACTTCTTTCTTCTTATTTGTTTATTTTTTGAAAACTACTTTGACTAATCACACGATTTTGAAGGATTCCATTTCATAAAAATCTGTCTGCAACCGTCATCCATCTATGACCTATTTCTGTTTCTCCTGTAAAGGGTCAGAACACGCTGAGTCTACCCAGCACATGCTGGTTGAGATGACCTGCAGGTTCTCAGTCCCAGTTTATCTCACTTACAAATGCAGTCCATATGGGTCCAGCCTGATATCTCCAGTTCCTCCATGTCACACACCTTGCTGTGAATGAAATCCAATTAAAACACGTAAAAGAGCCATACTTTTGTGCTCCGGTGGCACATTCCTGTAGTGTAATAAGTATGGCTGACACAGCATTAACAGGCATGTGCCAGGCTCTGTGCAAGAGCTGCAGTGATACAATTACAAAGGCTTGAACTGGAGCACCTGAGCTGGCACAAAGAGCATGCAGTGACCATTTGAAGGCTCACACACACACATTCCTCTCTGGGTGAATCTGCTACCTTCAAAGGTAATAACAGACCAGACAACTGCTGCAGGTGCTGGATACCTGCCACAACTGCCAGTATAATCAGTACCTCACACATATTACTGCAATTACACTGAGAGTTTCAGTCCAGTGTTATAATCCAACTGTGTGTTTGCATTGATCTGCCCTCATTCTCTTTTTTTGTTTAAAATACCCCATAATCACATTTTTCATGGTCAAAGACACACATTTAGCTTTGTAACCCGCTGGTGGGAGACATATTATCCCTAAAAGTCATAAACCAGAGCACAGAGAGCACCTCCTGCTTTATTCAGTCTATGGCACAGTCAGAGTAACCAGAGTCAGTGCCAGTGTGGACTCTGGTCGGGACGAGGTGCAGCTCAGCATTATAATGTTCCAGCTGCAGCCAACACAATGGAGCTACGCAGATCCACTTGTTTTCCAAACTGTCATTTTGTCCGACCACAGCAGCACGCTGCAGCATATCTTCAAAACATGTCGGCCGCAAAAAGCCATTTTTTAGTATCAACAAACAAATCCATTCATTTTTTTTTCACATCATATAAACCTTAACACTCATAAATCCCTCTGATAGTTTGCACTCCGGTCCAATGAAAGTAGAAACTATGTTGTATCGCTCCTCTCTCTCCATTAATAAAGTCGTGGCTGCTATGTAGAGAGGCAACGAAGATAAATGGAGAGAAAGAAGAGGAATAGAGTGAGAGAGGAAAGCAAAAGAGCCATAGAGCAGGACACTCGGGGATAGAAGAAGCCTCCATTGTTTCTTATTTACAGAGACACGAACACACACACACACTCACACACACACACACACCCAGACACACTCATGCTGTTTCTATTTTCTATTGCGCTGAGGGGACTAAAAGGGAAGAGTCCCCAAAGGACAAACACGTTAACCTGTCGTTTTAAAGCCTACACACACACACACACACACACACACACGCACGCACACACATAGACAGAGGCTTGCTACAGTTCTGAATGTCTTCATGGAGAAATACAGTGTGTGTCCTTCCTCCTGTAGAAACATATCTATCATCTGTTGAACTTGACTAACCACATTAGAATATAGAGCATAAATCTCAGTGGTTGACCTTAGGAGGTGTCCCCTTGTTAGAAAAACTATCAGAGTTATATAAGAGCTATAAATGATTATGCACAGCATCATTTAGGAAGTTTAATGTGCGGTTTGGCACTCAGGGCACTTATGACAAATGAGCTTGATACCTGAATAAGTACATGTAGCAACATTGGCACTTAAACTGGCTGTGACTGTGTCGTGCCTGTTGGCTTGAATCGCCCCACTGTTGATTTAAAGCCATTTAAACTGGCTGTGACATGTATAATCCCTGTTGATTTAAATTTAGTTGTAGCTGTCTTTGATCAGAACCGTGCGTTGGCATCTCTCTCTGAGGCAGCTAAAAAGTCTGATAAGAGGTAACCCTGAGTAAGATCTGCACGTAAAACTGTGTTCAGCCCAGGTGATAATCTTTAGTTCTATAAAGAAACCAGTGTAAAAGATGAACAGTTGTAACAAGCTGGATAATATGGTGATTCAATGGATAGTTAAATATTGTACAGAGCAATGATACAACTATTTGTTAAATGTGATCATTCAAAAACAAACTAAATTGAAAACATCAGTTCAACTAGTTTCAACTAACTTAAATAGAGGAGGCAAATATTCTGACATCCTCAGATATCCTGCAGGTTTCCATTTGAGCTCATCCCCTCAGCAGGTGGTCCCATGAAGTTCTTCCTCTCTGCTTTAAGGAATATTAATTGGTCAAAAGGCTTTGAAAATGAAAACTCACAGGCTGCTGGTTCTTACCTTCCAGACAGAATAAAGCGTTAAAATCCACATGCAGTCCAGCAGACAGTTAATCCATGAAAGGTGAAACTTCTGTGCCCAAACCAAATGCTGTTTGCATGGCAGTGCAGTGACAAGCAGGGACTGCTGCGTTACCATCAACAACTAATGGAATGTTTGATTCTCAAGTTTGATTCAAAATGTCTTTTAATTCATATTTTTGATAACTGTCTGTTCCCATAGTAGATGCAGTAAAGCATGACATGCTCTGTCGTCTCTTTCCTGAAGATACAAACACTCAGTCTGTTTTGTTTCCTATTTGAAATGATGAGTCCTGTAAATCCAGTTTAGTGTATTTTTTTTAAATAGCAACGGTTCTGGAATATAAAATAGACATTTCTGATTTTCACCTCCGTGTGAGCTTATTTTGAAAGATTGATTTTCTGTTAACTTTGCTTAACAATCTTTAGTCATCACATGTCCTTGACTACTCCATTTACTCACGACTACAGGTTGAGTATCATCGCTGCTTAAAAAATGGGAAACCTCATACAACTAAAATCTATTGCTTCCTCTGAATAAAGGTTGGCTATAATGTCAAGAATGCAGTATTTTTTGCTAAGGTGAAATGAGAAATAGTACAAATAAGGGCCTTAATGGTGACAATGGTGACAATGGTTTTTATGTTAATCCATATGAAAGCTCTGCAGTGTGCTGGTGTGTGTTACCTATTGTACATCATGAGTTAAACCCCAGCCTAACTACCGCATTAAAAATTCTGTGAGTAACAAAGTAGAATCAGCAGATAAACATGTCGAATCAGTTTTGCAGCACGCTGATCTTTGCCATATTATGGCTGCTGTTTTAGCAGGCTGAGGCTGCACTGTTGCTGCTCCGTACACTATTGCTCTATTTGATCAGAATCCATAGGGATTGGTCTGTCAGACCATGTTAAGTCAACTAAGGATCGGCTACGCACACTGGTGGATGTGCTGAAGGGTGAACTGGAGAGTCACAGCGAGGCGGAGGAGGGGTGAGGGGCAAAGAGATGAGCGAAGCAAAGGGACAAGAAACAGACATATACAGGGACAAAACTGCAACAGATGCTTTGAGTTTCTTGTTCTACTTCTGGCTATAATTATTTATTATGTCAGTCCAGATTCTTAAGCAGTTTTGGGAACTAATTACTATTGGAATGCTAAATTTGTGCACATTTTTTATTTTTTTTTGTCTGTACTAAAGCGGATTACAGACAGTAAAAGGCTTTCAAAATCTGAGTTTAGGTTGCTGACTATTTTGTCCAACTTGGTAAAATAATCTGGGTTGGGACATTGAAGGGCTGTTCTATTGGTGCACATACGATGTAATTAGTGGTCTCTAATAAGCTGCCTGTTAAGTATATAACCAGACTGGGTCAGATGCAACTAGTCTTCATCCCTAAAAGACAAATAGGTAACAGCTTGGTTGTCCATTGGCGCATCATGAATCCATTTTAATGTTTTGTTGAACTTGTTGCCTGATCAGTAGGATAAAGACACACTAGCAGCGTTTTGTGTCAATTTTGGCAGCTAAAATTATTCAGAGAGAGATTCTGATCATTTTTAAGAAGCCAAGGTCGACTGTTTAAAGGTAGAAGGGGAGAAATCTGAGTCTTTGGTGTTGCAGATAAACAGTTAGCATTGTGTAGCTCATAAGTTGATCAACCTGAGCTCTTCTTTTCATCTAAAGTCTGAAAAGAAGAGCTCATGTCTAAAGTCAAACATAACAGGTCATAGCAGGTCATTTTAAGAGGTTTACACAAGACTATTCTGGAGAAGAATCTACAGGCAAGCAGCAGCTCTGTGAGGTTTACATGTGAGGCTGTGTCAGCACAGCAGTGCTTTAACCTGGATGCTAAGGTCAGCAGGGTGGGGAAAGATGTGAAGGGATCACAAAAGTTATCACAGTTCATCCTGAGGGAACATGAACGTATCAAATTTCAAATCCACCCATAGTGGTTGACACACTCAAATCCACTTGCCAAGCCTATGATAGGAGGGCAGATAAGGTCAGACTGTCACCAAAGTCATTAAGATTCTTCCCTTGACAACCCCCAACCCCAACCCCCCCAAGCTGGAGGTCGTTGAAAATGTTTTACTGAATAAGTGAGGTGCTACAGGACAGTCAGGGGAACACATAAAGGTCTACATGGGTCCAAAAATTTGTGGACGAATCCCAAAAAAACCCAGCAAATTTACAACCTGGAACCAAACCAGACTCATCTATTTTTTGAATGCAGAGGCCTGGACCAATCCAGAACTGAAAAATACCAGATCTGGACCCAATTAGGACACTCAGACCCAATCTGCACCAACTTCACAGCTGTTATCAACAAGTTAGTGTTGAGTTAAAGGTGTCGAAACAAACATTTGTGCCTCTAATTTATTTTGTCTTATCTAATTTAATGTCAGTAACCTCCTCTGCATGTGCCTTAATGCATATGATCCATCCTCTACACCAAGCATGTTGGTGAAATTCATCCAAGTTTTTGACTTTTCTCTTGTTGATTGAAGAAGCTTGTTGTTTCAGCTTAAAACACCACTTCCTTTCAGCCTGACAGATGACAGTCTTAACTCATTTAGAATCAACTTTGCAGTTTTGTTCTATCTAGCATTATGAAGAAAGCTGAGACCATTTGGCATTGCATAATATGTGCTTGTTCACTGCCACGACTGCTAACGTTAGCATTTGCAAATTTGCAATCATCTGTGATCTCCAAGCCAATCTGACCTATGCTCTCTGACCTTTCACCTGCTGAGTAGGGGAACACGCTCAAGAATGTCATTTGGTTCCACCTTGTGGCCACAGATGCGCTGCAGTTTTTCAAATTACAATCAACACACACTATTTTCATTATGATCAACACTGTCTGATCATGTTTGGATCATCTCAGGTGTAATAAATAATGTTAAAAAGACCCAAGACCTGCAGTACTAGAAGAGGACCAGGCAGAGACCTTCAACAGATAACCCCTCTGGTGGTAATTCGGACTACCAGGGGCACAAAATTTTTCAAAGTCAACCTAATGGACCAATTGACATTGTATTCCATTGAAACATACCACACACATGACTAGAAACAAGGGTTGGGTTGTTGGGTTGTTGGGTTGTTGTTAACCATTTGATCGAATGACCAAAACTTCTGTTTTTTCTTATCAGATCTGTCTTTCATGCATTAGGGTAACTACTTGTTTACTCATGAACATTTATGTAATTTCAATATATTATGCCTGAAGAAAGATGAAAAATCAGAGTATGTTCCATTCTCTGATTTATTTCCTGCTTCTATCCTCCTCTGTGTGTGTATGTACATGTATATGCATGTGTGCGTGTGTGCGTGTGTGCATGTGTTCGCTCTGCTGAGCCCAGATTCGCTGAGCTGTGATGTGTTCCTCACAGGCACAGGACTGGCCCTGCTCCCATCAGCATTGAAGTGTGTTTCTGTTTGATGGGGGCAGTCCTCTCCCACTGACACCATCCACAGCAACCCACAAACACACACACACACACACACACACACACACACATCCAGCAAACATCACATCTTTTATTATAATTGATAAATTAGTGTGTTGTGTGATGCAACAGCTCTGTTTAACCCCAGAAGACCTTTTTCTATTTGCACACGAGAGAAACATTACAAATTCATGAAGTGATGAAGATGCATACACTCACACACACTTTCTATTTCTGCTCCTGCCCTATCTGACCATTTTCCTGTTGACAGACACATGAAACATGTATAAAGACAATAATATCATCTTGGTTTTTTTAGAGTCAGTGTCTCCAAGCTACCTCCTCTTTCAACATATGGAGTTTATTGCCACCAATTATTTTGCCGTGGTTATGAAATTATATAATCTAAAAGGTATACGATGAGCTTTCGGCTTGCTAAGATTTTGTACATTCAGGGTTTAAGAATAAATTCTTTATCACAAAAAAAGAAAAGCTTATGCAGCATTGCAACTACAAAATCTACATTGCACTGGGTATACATTGTTATTGTCTACTGCTCTCTTCAGACAGAGAAGTTTAAATGCAGGAGTGTTTATGTTCCATCTTAACAAAAAAGCCAGCAGGACATGAAATAATTCGGTAGTGCACCGTTGCCAAGGTTTCTTCAACTTTTCCTACCCTGGACGCAGAAGATAAATGCAGTCTCACTCTGGGATCCAGTCTCATTAAAGCATATTGCCTCTTTTGTCAAGTGACGACACACCAGAAAGAGGCCAGAATGTCTTAGACAAGGACAGTTAATAGCTGCAATCCAGACGCTTTGACTGGGAAGATGAGTGATGCTGCAAGGGACACTGGTGTCCAGTCTCAGGAGAAGATGCACTTTAAGTTTGTCGCTGGAGATACTCTGGTTTGAACGCTTGTTTTCATGTCCTCATGTCTGTGACACAAGACACTTTCTACCCTTCAGGATTCCACATTAAACGACTTTAAACAGAAATTGTTTACATTCGTGTTGAGTTTAATTAAGTCAAAGCTCACACACGCAAACACAGACTTGGAGGTCATCACATGGAGTACACCAACCTTTCACTGGATGATCTTCAAACTCTCATGTCAGCAGGCATCCACCCTGCTGACTATGAGCAAGACACTGAATCACTGAATCCCTCTTAGCTGCAGGGCTCTTATCTGAGCTGAGTCTGACCTCCACAGAGATGTGAGCTGACCTACAGGCACCGCCCTGCATCTTTTGCAGTTTGGCGGTACCTGCGGCAATCCTCCCACCCAACGTTTTCACTACTGCAGCCAGCATGTTATACTTCTCTACCAACATTAACAGAGCAGACAGGAAACAGCTCAGATGAAAGGATCCTCTGGGCTGACTTATTGACCGTACAATGTGTTGGAGAAATATTTGAACATTTTGGGAATAAGTGGTAAAAATACAACACTCACGTCTGTTGGTCATGTTGCTTTTGGGTGGAAAGAATGTTTTCCGATAATCATTACTTTTCAGGAAATGAGAAAAAAAATATGTTTTTTATCTAAATAATAACACTACTTTTCAGAAGATATTATTGTGTCTTTATAAACGGAAAATGTCTGCAGGACAGTTACACTATGCAGCAGCAATAAGAAGGCAGCTACATTAGCTTAGCATAAAGACTGTAAACGAGGGTAAACAGACTGGCCCCATACAAAGCTAACAAAATCAGCCTACCAACACTTGTAAACTCATTCAAAAACAGACAATTTGTCATTCAGTGTAGTTTTACGAGAGTAATATGCCAGGCTGTCTATTTGAGTGTTGACTTCCTAACAATCTAACATGTTGGTTATCCATAAACCGAATGTTTACAACAAGATTCCCAGCACTGCTAGGCATTTTTGTTTTACCAGAGGACATATCAGTCTGGCTGTTTTCTCTTACCGCTAAAAAAATAAATGTTGGACTTCTGTGCTCATTATTTTAAGTTTGATTGATTGGTCATGGTGTGGACACTCACACTGAATGCACAGAACCCAAGATTGGTTTTGTCTATTTACATTTTTAGTAAAGTTTTGTTCAATTATAATGAATGCATTCTTGAAATTATTGCAAGAAATAAAATATGATGGCTGTTTTTTTTAACAGAATATGTCCTGCTGTAAAACACCTTCATGTAATGACAAACTAATTTCTTTATGCTTTCAGTTTTTCTGATGTTCGATATGCAATCAACTACAGGGCTGAGTTCACTCCTGCTTCTTGCACAGATTCCATTGAGGAAGTTCTTTCATTTGACACAAACATAAAGACTCTTTGATCATCTCAGCACATGACATTAAATTATCCTAGAGTTTCACAGAAGTGTAAGGATTCCTTCATTGTATGGCATCACTTTGATCAAAATTGCTCTTTGAAATTTTGCAATACACAAGTCATAATTGTATCACAAATGCCAGGCAGCATACGAATGATCTGAGGTTTCTATGCAAAACAGAAGACACATAATCAGCCTCAGAGAACTAAAGAAACTCGGTTAAAAGACACAGAGGAGAGACAGCTGGTTTTCCTTTGGCAACCACATATGAAATGCTTTACAATGAACTTAAATAGACTTTGGCTTTATCGTTATAGACAAGAAACATATTCAAATGAGCAAATTACAGGTGTCTTTTCCAAAGGGAAATACTTACAATGAATACACAGTTGGAATGATGAGGTTCAATGTTCTTTCTTAAGACATGAAAGCTGAGAAAACTAGTGCAACACAAGGTCTGTTTAGTCATTTGCTCATTAATCATCAAAGCATCAAACTGCACCAACGTGACAGAAAATGTGACACAAACAAAAGGTGCCATTTAATTAAGTTTCAGTAATTGAGTTATTGTTCTAGAGTATTTGATCCACATTCTCCTCTTATGTACAAAGAATTACCCAGTTTCAATTAAATTATAGATTTCAAGATTTTCTTTCTTACCCGAGCCAAAAGAGGGGAAGATTGATCTTACAGTTTCACTAAAAGAACTCCATCTGCTGAGGAAGATCGTGTGATATGAGCAAAAACTCCAGAAAAGCTACTAAATGGACCCAGTAATGAGATTTTGTTGAGGTTTTCATCTGATACTACACACAAGGATACTTCAAAGAGCAGCTTTAGATGACTGACAGTGAACTACACACACTGTTGTTTATCAGTCATGTAGGTTCTGTATGTTATGTTTCATACAAAGCCAAGAGAGTTAAACAAACCAGTAAGCGACATTTTTCCTCGAAGGTAAGGCTTGTTATCGCTGCTATTTAGGAAACATTTGGTTCTGAAGTTTTCATTTTTTTGCAGAGATTTCCAGGAAGAGGCAATAAAGTAGACGACAGTAAGAATAATTGGTGCAAACAGGCTGAATCTACAATATTTCAAATCTACAGTGATGCAGCACATAGATCCTCAATAGCTTCTCTCTCTCTCTCTCTCTTCCTCTGTCTCTCTCTCTCTTTCATTCTGCTGTCCTCTCAGCCAGTCTTCCCCTCTCGTATATTTCCAGAGCCTCCAGATCCTCTCCACAATTTATGGATGTCTCTCGCCTCTCTGTTCTCTCCTGTCCTCATGTCTCTAAATCTACCCACCTCCTCTTCTTAATTCACTGTATCTCCTCTTCTTCACCCTTTTTTCTTTCTCCTTATTTCACCCTTTTTCCACTCATCTTTTTTTTGCCTCCTTTTTTCTTGACCAACTCTTTATGCTCAGTACTTTGTCCTCCAGTTCATCCTTCCTCTTTACTCTAATTGGTTCGATTCAGCTCAAAACTAAGACAAGTCATTATTTTAAAAATCAATAAACATCTTTCACTCAGCTTCACAGCAGTTTGACTGACCTGATGTTTAAATGCAGCTTTTGCACAGATGGACTGATGATCACTGGGCAGGAGGGTTAGAAACATTTGAGTAAAAGTGCAACTGTTATATATTTGGACTCACTTATTTTCAGGGTCTTAGGAGGGACTCAGTGTATCACAGCAGCGCTGGGTGATGAAACGAGTTAATTTTACCACGGAGCAATTATAACAGAGAGAACCGCAGCAACTCCCTCTGCACTTCGCTCCTCCTCTTCCCTCTGTTCTTTATCCCCTCTGTCTCTTCCTTCTCCTTCTACCAGCCTTCTGTGAGTGGGCTTCATTCCTCCTAAGCTCTCAGCCCTTTTTTTCCTTTTTACTTTTCTCTATCTACCTTTTCTGTCATTCTCTTCCCTAATGGTGGAAAGTAAAGAAACATTAAGTCAAGTAACCTACTGTACTTACCCAAAAAATATTTAAAAAGATCTTGTTTTTGCTGACCTCCAGTGGTTTAACTTCCCACTTTTTTGCACTACAAAACCCACTGACATGACTGTTGGATGTAATCACAGATTCAGCAGCTGACCACACCCAACCACACCCAGCAGCTTTGAAAAATTTGGGACACTGCCCTGGTCTAATAATAAACCTGAGCTTTTTATTCAGAGCTTTAACTTGTAATGGAGTATTTTTGCATCAATGTTAACACACATAAAGGATGAATTATGCCTCCATCAGGAGTTTTCCCATGTCTCCTTTCTCTCTAATTCTTCTCACCCCTGCATCCCTGCTGCAAACCGCCCCCCTCCATCCTGGTAATAAATGGCCGGTCTTGGTCTGTGTGACGGAGTCTTTCTGCTGCCAGTCCATCTACCTACTGGTCGGATCTATACGACATCGGCTTCACACTATAAATCAACACTCGCACACACACACACACACACACACACACACACACTCGCACACACACACACGCACACACACTAGCAGCCTCAGATGGGTGCTCGGTCTGCCTCCATTCTGACGATTGATGCGCACCTTGTTGCTAAACGGCCGAGATAATTAAACCCCTTGCAACTCTCCCCTGTGTTTGTAGGTGTGTGTGTATGTGTGTGTGTGTGTGTGTGAATGCCCTGCTGTTTCATTGTAGCACAAACACACGATTAGATGACATTCATCCACTCCTTCCTCCTTTCTTCTGCCTTCTCACACACATCATTACACCACAAACACACACTTAATGCTGTTGCTCTTGCATTTCTTTGCACAAAGACACACATACAATCTCTCTTTCTCTATACACATTCATAGACAGGAAAAAAGAGAGAGGGAAAGAGGAAGAGAGTGGGAAGGAGGGAGAGAAAGCACCTGCTGGGCTGTAAAGCACTCAGACAAACAGCGTCTGTGTTTGTGAAGACTTGAACAAATGGGAAAATTATACAGTGGAACCAAAACGACACCCTTTCACCTAAAGGTGCTTCACCCTGACTGGCTGAGGGAAATTCTAGGAAGTATATATCCACTGCTTTTTATATTCAAGCAGACTGTTCATACACATGCATCGGTATCGGACAATTTTCAGAACGTGAGCTGTATGTCTTGATGGGTTTAAATTTTAAAATGAAAGTAACTGAGCAAATCTGATTATGTTGTGGCATGGATGGATCACTGGATGCTCTAATAGGCACAGACAAAGGGGCCGAGGGGGACTCCTGGACCAGGGACTGCTGTCTGAAGGGACTCTTAACATTTCTTGCTGGAAACAACTACAAAGATGCAAAACAACAAACAAAGAGCCACAAAACAACTACAAAGAAATGAAAAACCAGAAAATAAATTCAAAATAACTACAAGAGATGCCAAACAACCAAAAACATGTTTGAAAATACAGACCAAAACAAACCACAAAGACACACAAAACAACCCAATAAAGATGCAAAATGACAAGAAAGATGTGAAACTATTAAAATAAAACAAAAACAAAAACAAACAAACAGGCACACACGACAAAATGCAGCCGTGTCATTTGTAGTTTGTGTCTCCATCAGTCATGGTTGCTGCTTCTTTAGAGAAGGGGTTTGTATGTCTGCACCCAGGGGCCCATTGTTTAGAATAAGTCCATGTTTAAGGGTAGAAAAGTAAAAGGATTCATAACAAGGCAAAGGGAATCAAATGTAATTTTTAACAAACCATATTTTACTGCATTTTTTCAGCTGACTTAGTGTGCGCTGATTCTGCACTTCATCTCCGGCTGTACGCTCCTGCTCTTTCCTTGAGGGACTGTCTTTCACCCATGATGCCCAGCTTTTAGCGCACTCATGTAACCTCATACACACAGATACAATTTGATGAATAAATGATGAGCAGCCTAATGACCTGACAGTGAGTTCAAGGACCAAAATAGTTGATTCAAAGTGTTAAAGAATAGATTTTTACCGATGTGTGCTCAGATCCTGCCCTGTTTTAATTCGGCTTCTTATTCATTGACATACGACACAAGCACCCCCCACACACACACACACAAGACACACTCTACATTGCGACATTGCTCCCTACAACAGTGGTTCATTCTCCCTCCCTCTCTCCTCCTCTCTCCTCCTCTCTCTCTCGCTCTCGTGCGTAAAAACGCTCTCCCTTCCACTCGGTCTCTCACCTCTCACATACACCCACGGAGCGGGCGCGCGCACACACACACACACACAGTCGAGCGAAAAACTCTCTTTCTCCGTCTCTCCCACACAAACACACACGTACATAAACAGCCCATGAAGTAAAGTCATTACACACGAGCGCACACACGCGTAACATCGGAGCGTGACCTCCTCTTACCTGGTGTTCCGGGGTAACTAATCCTGAATCCAAACTGCACCAACGACACAATCTTGACCAGACGAAAAATGTTAAAATCTGCTGAAATAATCCCACCTCTGACCCTCTCCTGCAGCCAGTTTCTCAGCTCTCCAAACTGGTGAGATGAAGGACAGAGAGAATAACAGGAGGGAGACACGTTTCTTCTCCCCCTCTCTGCCAAAAAAAATAGATTTACAACCGAAAACAGGAAAGTCTCGTTCGCTGCAAAAAAAAATGAAATCCCTCTCCTCTTCAATCCCTCCTTCTCCAAGATGTTGGAAGGCAATGTCTGCTCCAATTAACCGCTGTTACGCATCCTTTCCGTCTCTCTCCTCTCTCTTGTCTCCCCTCCACCCTCTGTCTCTCTCACTCTTTTCTTTCAGGACGGGATGTTAGACAGAGACAAGTCGGTAGACCTGGATGTTCAGCCCGCCTCTGTCTCTGTCCGGGCAGCGGTGTAGAAGAGTCGCTCTACTTTGCGCAGCCAAAAATAACTTCCAATCTCCAAACTGGAATCCCACGAAACACTTGCAGTGTAATAATCCCTATTTAATTCTTATAACAATTTTTCAGTGAGGTTTTGGTAGCAATTGTGAGTTTATAGTCACTCATGTAGTACTTTATGCCACTTTTTGCCCTTCTGGTACCCTGTAATATTCCTACAGAAATGTACAGGCGCTTTAATATAGCGGCACTCAGCGCGAGCACCTAATTTTGATTATATTTTTAACATTCATTTAACAGTCCTAGAAGGACTTGCGGAGTTATTAGTATAAATATCCTTTATTGTAAGTTTTACTGTACTTTTTCGTTCTGAACGATAGACTGGGGGTAATGGGCAGAAAAGTCGATATAAATGATGAGACAATCAATAAAATCCCACTTTGCAGGCTGATGTCGTCAAAATACTGATTAATCAGTTAATCAGTCCAGGGGTGCTGTTGAAGAAGCATCATCTCGCTGCACTGCAGACTTCACTTTTCGTCTTTAATCCCCAACAAGTCCAAGTTTACCGGGTGACAGTGTCCGACAGTCAATCAAGCGATCAATCAGCTGATCATTAACAGTTATCAGTTCTTCCGCAAAGACAAAAGTCTTCAATATGAGGTTTCCAGTCAAAGTCTCTCCTCTTTTCTTGTCCTAATCCACCCGAAAATGCATTTTTGGAAATTTCCACGCTTGTTCTTTCTAATTTCTCTCTTTTCTTTGACCTTCTTTACTTTTCTTGCCACGTCCGTTTAGAAGTCAGAGTGCTTTACCTTCCTTCTCTTCCGCTTTGGATGAGATTTCGATCAGCACTTCGCTGACAAAATGACAAAAAAGTCCACTTGAAATGACTTTTGGAAAATCCTTGTTGCAGCGCCGGAGCAGCGGGAGAAGGGAAAAGCGCGAAGCCCTTAGCTGCTTCTTTTGGAGTCTCCTCCAAACCGAGAGGGAGAGGAGCAAACGAGGGTGAGAAATGAGCTAGTTCACCATTTCTTCAGCCACAGAATAGAGAGAACGATGGAGATAGAAGAAGAAGAAGGAGAAGATGTGCGGAGGAGATAGTCCGCTCTGATGATCAAACCAGAAAAGAGAAACCCCACTTTTGGCTCGGTGGCCGAAATAACTGGAGAGGGGGAGAGAGAGCAGATCAGATGTGCCTCTGGTAATAAAATAGTCGTTTCCCTGTGATAGCTCACCACCTGCCCAGGGAAGGACAGATAAGAGACATGAAATCTGCCATTTCTTGCGGAGGCTTTATCCAAAGTGCCTTAAGAGAGTCCACAAGAGAGCGCAGAGCAGCGAGAGAGAGAGAGAGAGAGAGAGAGAGAGAGAGAGAGAGAGAGAGAGAGAGAGAGAGAGAGAGGGCTCACTTTGTGGAAAAATTAAAGAAATATCCTTTCAGTGTGTGTTGATATTAAAACCTTCACGAATTTCTGGATGTCAGATATTTTCTTGCTCTACACAGAGAAGAAATGACTGTTATTGGAGATGAGACACCAATAGAAATGAGTGGGACACACAGCCGGCTCCTCATTCAGCTGCTCTCAGTCCCCATGTGAAGGGCGCTGTTCTTTAAGCACCACGAGACACGAGCGCGCACAGCACGGACAGCCTATGAGAGAGATGTTTAGGTTGTCATATTGTAATTGTAGTTAAAGTTTGATATTTGTATCTCAGTAAGAGAGAGAGAGACCAAAGGAGGGGAAAGACTTTTTTTTATAACGTCCTTTTATTTCCAGCCCTTTTTCCAAGTTTCAGTCGCCTCAGTCAATAAAAATCAATGATGTAAAAGATATGAGAGTGAGAGAGACGAGATAGGTTACAGAGTTTGTGTGTGTGTGTGTGTGTGTGTGTGTGTGTGTGTGTGTGTGTGTGTGTGTGTGTGTGTGTGTGTGAGACAGAGAGAGAGAGAGAGAGAGAGTGACAGCTTCCCAGCTTTCCTTCTGCTGTGTAACCGAATCCAAGCATTTT
>JAQMCX010000058.1:4348917-4383906 GCA_029814765.1 Acanthurus leucopareius | reverse complement strand
GTGTGTGTGTGTGTGTGTGTGTGTGTGTGTGTGTGTGTGTGTGTGTGTGTGTGTGTGTGTGTGTGTGTGAGGCAGAGAGAGAAAGAGACAGTGAGTAAAAATGTACAAGTGTTGCTGCTGGGGTTTTTTGGCGTTTCAGGATGCTGTATTATGCCGCTTTGTTGCCCCCTTTTGGTAGTGGAGAGAACTCATTTGGGGGATGGAAGAGAGGAAGGAGGGAAGGAAGGAAGGAAGGAAGGAAGGACTGCGTAAATATTGAAGAATAGAGGGAAGGAAGGGAGGTGGAGAAGAGGTAGGATTTTGTTAGAAAATAAAGTTATGATATCATCACAAGGGTGAATCAGTGTTGAAGGCTGAGAATAAAAATCTGTACAGAAACATATTGGTACCTTGTATCTCCTGCCATCTTGCCACCCATGCCTTCCTTTGTCATCACCTAGACAGACAGACAGACAGACAGACAGATGGACAGACGGACAGACAGACAGATAGATAGATAGATAGATAGATAGATAGATAGATAGATAGATAGATAGATAGGACAAAGTTAGAGCAAGACAGGTTTATATTGTGTACAGTGTTGAATTGATAGGGCATATCAGGTGCTTCACTGGCATCACACAAATGAAAAGAGCTGTGCTTATCTCTATGTCATATCCAGGTTTTTGTAGGAAGGCAGGCAAGAGGTTTGGGAAAAAATACATTTGCAATCACCATTGTCTGACATTGTGTTGACCCGCCCATCCACTGTCTGTAGACGTCCTGCTTCCTCTTTATGTCAAGGTCAGTTGACCATAAAAATGTTGTTTTGAAGTAATGCTTAAAGGACCAGTGCCTTCTCTCTACAACTGTCCCTAATCACAAGTAGCTTTGTTATTGTGAGATGCAGTAGACATAACCAGATTTTGAATGGCAAAACACTCACAGACGACTCAGTCCCAAACTATCAGAGTCACTGACTTTTGTGCAAGGAGCATCACACACAGATGGTACATGAGGTTAATGGTACTTGGTGGGATGGTGACACTGCATGTCTGATAAATAGGTGAGACATTCAAAAAACAAGAGTCTGCATCCTCTATATATATCTAACATTATATCCAGACCTCATTAAAAATGTGCATTTGAGCAGTCTGGCAAACAGTACAGCTGTAGCTCTAGGAGGAAGTATAATGAGTATTCATTAGTGCACGGGTCCAGCATACCATAAAAACAGTCACAGTGAAAACAATGAGATGCATGAGATAAATTATGCACATCTCAGACTGTATCATATATTTCTGAGGCTAAAATGTGCCAAAGTTTGCAAAGTCTGAGGTTACACGGGGTTGCATAGTCAGTATGTACTGTGAAATCAAGCATATTCAAATGTATTAAATATTAACAGACCAACACAGAAAAATTCAGTTGCACCATGAGGAGATGTGTGTGGTGAGTCTTGTTATAAGTGGTTATCTTGAAAGTTTATGGGAAGAGGCTGTTGGCGTATACAGGTGATTTTCAGTATCACTGACCGTCTCAAAATGGAAAGCCTCGGAACAGATGGTTAACTCGATAGACAGGGTCACTGGCATTCCTTCCTGCCCTTTTCCTCACCCTAGTGTCACATCGTTCCTAGATGGAGGGCAGCAGACAGCCAATAAGCCACTCAACAGTGCAGAAAATATGCTGGACCTTATCCCTGCAAGAGACAGTCTATCTAAACTGGAATGGAAGCTGTTTGCTCTAGGCTGATGTTTATTACGAGCATTAGTGATGTCCAAAATTGGGCAAAGAGACATTCTGGGGTCATGGCTCCTTCAAGAAAGACAAACATTATTTCACCCTCAAGGAATAAATCAAGCTGAAATGAAAATTCTTGTGCATTCACACATCCTCTGTTCCTGTTATTTAAGAATTTTCAATCTCCAAATAGCAAATGACTTTGTGAAAAAATAAATATTAGATAAGCAGGTCCTGTCTTAAAAATGTTTTGCTGCCAATCAGTTGCAGTCTGTCTCTAAAAAAATATTGTTGCATCATCCAATGCGTCAGACTGTGAGTTCAACATGTAACTGTGGAATAGTAAGCCTGAATGACAGAACAATAAACCTGAATAAGAGTACAGGTTCTGCTGCTGTGCAAATCCTAAAATTTTTGTCAATATTCACTGAAGGAAAACTAATTTCCATCCTTATTTTTAGGTATGTTTCCCCCCTGTAAATTTAAATGTTTAACATTTAATTTTTTTTACATTAAATGGTTCTTTTGATGGTTCTCTTTTATGTCAGAAAAGTTAACTACTAAATATCCACCAGTAACTCTAGAGTTTGTGCTGAAATATAATGTTCTACACTGGATTTTTATGCAGAGTTTTGTCATACGTATTATTTTAAGACTATGTGATGTAATCGTAGTCATTTCAGTTCATTTTTCTGAATTAATTCAAAGTGGGCCACTTGTTTCATACTGCACCAGCTAGCTGGAGAAACTGTGACAGATAAAGTCCACAAACATGCTAATGACTCTACCAGGTTTTACTTTAGTGCAGTGATTCAGCTAAATGCTAAATGCTTGTGTCGGTGTGCTAACATGCTTGCTTTGACAATGCTAACACGCTGGTGTAAGTGAGCAT
The DNA here is from genome assembly GCA_029814765.1 of Acanthurus leucopareius. Taxonomy (NCBI): domain Eukaryota; kingdom Metazoa; phylum Chordata; class Actinopteri; order Acanthuriformes; family Acanthuridae; genus Acanthurus; species Acanthurus leucopareius. The sequence goes on along the minus strand of JAQMCX010000058.1, from coordinate 4,381,292 downwards.
AATGTTTAATGTGTTTAGCACATTTGTTTAGTGTATCAGCTTGCTAACATTTGGCAATAAATGCTTAATAAAGCTGAGGCTAAATGGAAAGTCATTTTGCAGGTGTTTAGCCATAATTCTTAGTATTGGACAGTGACATTTTGACCTGATATTGGCACTAGCTGACAAGTCAAGGGACCAGCAGGTGTTGAGAAGGGAATGAATGTCATGCTGTAGGGTAGTCTATCCAAACATTGTCAAGATATTTCACTTCATTTCAACCTCTGTTTGGTGCTACAGGAACTATCAGGGCTTCATCCTCTGGGGACCACGAGTGACGAGTGAGTGGATTACTCAAAAATCTGATCTGCTGGTTGTACTAAATATAAGTCAATGGACTATTTGGCTGACTTCATTTTAACAAGTCCCATTTATTGCCGGAACTGCCTTACCTCACTTAAAGACTTATGAACCTTTAAAGAGTCTCCTCTGTATTTTGTATTCTCTTCCACATCGGGAGGGGAATTCATTCCTCCAGTTGCCCCGAACACAATCTGCAGAGTCGGATGTTTGGTTTTTATTTTTATTATCTGTCGTGATAGTAGGCATGGCATGCCATTTTCTTTTGCCGGAGGGGGAATGTACACAGCAGCAAAAAAATGATCGAAGCCAATTCCCAGTCTGAGCAAAATGGCTCGCAGAGAAAAAGCACCGTTTTCCAGCATGAGAGAGCCAAGTTGTGATTCAACAGGCATTACTGAGCACCACTTGTTTTTGCAATTTTTTTTACATAAAACATACATCCCCTCCCTTTTGTTGTGCTGCTGATTTTTGTTTCACAGTCCGCCTGAATCAGCGCATACTCCTGCAGCTCCACGGGTCCACCAGCGGTGTGGGAGAACCGATTTTCCTGGAAATAAAGTGCTGAAGTGAAGTCATTGTTAGTCCTGGTCAGCAGTTATTTATTCATTTTGTTGCTTTGGGTGAGAACACTGAGGAGTGTAAAGGAGGAAGGGCAGCGTGGAAACTTTTGTGTCCTCCAGCAGTAATGTGCCTCGGTATATTTTCTCCTTCTCAAGGCTCTGAAGTAATTATAAAGGTTCGGGGGGAAGGAATCCACATCTCATCAGCAGCTGTTGGTTAAAATGTCCAAGGGAGAGCTCAGAAGTGTGGATGAAAGCCAAAAGGCAGAGTGTTAACTAGCATTCAGAGGCAAATTCACATGGTGGAGAAAATGTATAATTCAAAAGAAACAAATCTGAAGAAAACTGCACAGTGGCAAACATAAGACAGGGCAGCTTTCATCAGTTAAGGGAAGGAAGTGATTAGCTTTAAGATTCTTTTGAGGAAATACTGGGGTTACTAGTATCTCTCCTCTAAATTTTACCTTAGGACTGCCAGTGAAAAGTTATTCATTACCATTACACTCAAAAAACTGATCCAAGCCCTTCTTTGATGTGACACATTTAGTTGTTGTTGGATTTGCTGAAACAAATCTATTAAATACTAAATATATGTACATTTAATAGTGGTAACGTAATAGTTTCACCTTGACATTCATGAACTGGAAACAAATGTGTTTCATTTGAATTGGGCCCGCCCATTGCGCATGTGCAATGCAACGCGCTCTCAGCGTCTGTTCTTCCCGGTTTCTACTTGCTTCTTCACCACAACTTCTTCTGACGCTGCTGCGGGGTTATACTTAACAGAGATACAGAAAGCTGCTGTAATCCCACTCCTTGGTGAGTACGCGATTTTGTAATATTTTAAAAAGCTTGCTGTGAAAAGACCGTGAAGCAAGACGAATTTTACCGTCAGTGAAGTCGGACATTGCGGGCTAGCTAGCTAAGCTACATGAGTTTGACTAAGAGTCAGTGGTTACTCTGACTAGTGTTATAACCACAACTTTTACTGGAAAATTGTCTATAAACATGAATTATGAGGTTTTACAACTATGAGTCTGTTTTAGCAGACCCCCTCTCCCCTCCCCCACTCACGGTCACTCAGACACACACACTCACGGATTCAGTCCTTTGACACTGTTTATTTAGACATTAGAGGCCGTTTGCTGCTTATAAAAGACCTATCACTCGGTGCAAATTTATTTGGTGATGATAACACCAGTGGCAAGTTTAATGAACAGTTTGTGCTGCTTGAGATGTTGGGTTAAATATCTAAATATCTAATATTAAATATCTGAACAGGTCTGATAGTTTCAACAACATAAGGAGGGAGTGCATCCTGAGAAGCCTTGTTGTCTACGTCAATGAAGACCCGAATGTGTTTTTCAAGGAATATTCGGTAAGTTTATTACAATTCTTTCACGTGTAGTATAATTGTAACACATACATATCACTAATGTAAACAAGATGTTCCTTTATTTGTCCCGCAACATAAATACTGTAGCTCATCTTTTTTCTATTTTTCCTGTATTTCCTGACTTCTGGCACCTCCATTTTACTCATCAGGACATTACTGCAACCTAGTGACACGTAGTAGTCACTGTATACACAGTCAATTATCAAACAAAGATACACACACAGCACACACAGACACGCCTACCTTTACAAGTGGGGATGGATTTGGTTTCTCACTCTTGAGTTTTGCTGAATATTTTCTGTGGTAGATTCAAAAGGGATCACTGCAATTGCATAGCTTTACCACTGAAAAATGTTGGCCATAAAGCTGCTAACATTATGTTACCACTCAGCTCTCTCACACTGCTATAGCCTTGGCTCTGATGGCTCCAGTTTCAGGCATTGATGGAGCTGAAGCTGATTGGGCTCAGTCCACTTTCATCCATGTTGTGTGCCTCAGATTCTGGAGGTGAAAAAACCTCCAGTTCTGAGGAGTGGTCTGTGGAATAGGTGACCTGAGAGTGTTGCTGTCCATTTCTATTTTATCTGTCATGTCAAGTCCTTTGCTACACATCTAAGCTCCGCCTGGTCTTGGCTCCTCCTCTCTCCTTGTTCTGTCAGTGTCTGCCCACTTTTTTAAGCAGCAGGTGAAGTTAGGCTCTGACCACAGGGATTAGTTACTCTATAATATTGAGACGAATCTAATTCTATGCTTCATTTTGAAAAATACTATGAAACAGCCAATGACTTCAGGAAACAACACTGATGTGTGCATCAGAAGATTCTGTGAAAGCCTGACACTCCACTATTACTAACCATGGCCAGATATCTTAGGTCAAATGTTGAAGGCTACAGCCGTCTTAGAATTGGCACTTGTTTTTTGACCAAGACAACTGATGAACTGTTGCTCTAAACTACTGTATGTAGTAACTGTGCATTTATATTTTGTATATGATTTTCTGTTTGCTGTTTAAATTTTACTTAAATTTGCTTTCTGTGTTCAGTCCTCTGCAGCTGAGGATGCAGAGCGGGACATCGCCACCACAGTCATGGGGATTTACACGATTCGAAGAGAGGGACAGGAGGAGCCAGAGGACGTGGGAGTTGTGATTGAGGGCATTAAAGTCCTCAGCGATGTTGGCAGTGTCATCATGGGGTTCATCATGCTGTTTGGGCTCATTTATGCCCTTGATCTAGCCTTTCCTGAAAACCTCAAGTACACCTTCGAGTTTTTCCAGAAGATCATTATGAACATGGATGGACACAAGCTGAATGCAAAGATACAGCAGCTGAAAATCAAGCTGTTTTCATAAGAGACAAACACTGTGTCCACACAGTCAGTGACAGTCAGCGTGGATGTTTTTCTTGTTCTAAAAATATGTTAACTACTTGTGTAGCGCATCTTGAAGTGTGTTACTGTGGATAGGCTGTGACTGGACTCAAAGAAATTGAAATCTTTTTCAGGTTCTGTTTTGTACTTCTACATGTGTGTTGTACATGTATATGTACTGTATATGTCATATCTGTTTATAGGCATTACATATTGCAGTTTATAGTAAAGTTTTCATGTTTAATTGGAACTGGTTATACCATGCCTTAGCCTTTGCAAATATTGTACTTGTATTATTGTTGCACTAGTACTAGTACTACTTTGTTTGAAGCACTTTTGAAGTCAGCAGAGTACTTTTCTAAATGTAATCGGTCATACAGTGTTCATCATAGAGAAAAAAAACTTAAGAGAAGCTTAGAAACTTGAGCTCTGAGTCAAGGTCAAAGTGCATTTTGAACAGCTTAGTTTGAGATTTCACTGCTGATGTGTGTTAAATGTGGTATGTGTGTATATCATGCCAGTTTTTAGGCACTACATAGTGCAGTTAAAGGTAAAAAATGTTCATGGTTGGTCCAAACTGGTCAAAACTTGTCTGCCTGAAACTGTCTGGGTTCTAAGGCAGTTTTTCTGTGTTTTGACACAAGTCATTATGTTAAGTTTGAATATCACTGTCATCATTTTGATGAGTTCCATGTTGATGTTTTATCTATCTATACATATATGTATGTATATACATATACATACATACATATATATTTGGGTGAGTTTTTATTCGTTTTAAATAAAAACATTAACCAGATTTTGTGTTGTGTGTCTGATATGAGGGTAAAATGAAGTAATGAAAGAATTTTATTTTAGAATAACTATATTAATTTGAGTTAAACAAATGTAAATAAGTTTAGGCTAGTTAAAGTTCTTATTTTATTTTGGCTGTATTTGATAAAGATGAGTTCGACTAACTCAATTAAATCATATTATAAGGAGGTACTTAGTTTGAGTTGGGGCTACATAAATTTAATGGATGGAAATCCTGCCCAAAATTTATTTGTGTTCATCCAATGAGTTATTTTTTCAGTGTACCACAAAATAAACTGCTTTTATTTGTTTGTATCCACTTCATGACTGACAGAAAATCTCTGTTCTGTATATTGCTGGAGCTGTTGACTGACTAGCTGGTTAGCTTAACTTAATTTAGCATGAGGATTAGAAACAGGAGTGAAGAGCTTTTTTCCATTTGTGAAATTTAATTTAATTTTGTGTAATTAAAACAGTTTAACTTCAAACAGGTCTTGTTTTATAGTGGTGGGATTTTAATGGGACTATATTTTGGCTGAAGGCTGTGATTTCCTAGAGTTTTTGATGTCAGTGCTAAGAATTAGTCCCATATGAATCCCTCAAAAATAAAAACTTTAGTTTTTTCTGTGTGTGTGTGTGTGTGCGCGCGTGTGTGTGTGTGTGTTTGTATGTTTTTCTAAGAAATAACCATCAAGTAACATCATTAATTCATTAATCTGCAGTGGAGGCTGTTCAGCTACAAAATAAAAAATTCCCATGACCCCACACTGTTTTCACAACAGCAACTCAGTTGCTTTAATTGTTGGGGGAGAGACCTCTGTTGGCAGAAATTACATATTGTTCACTTAAGTCATTTAAGAGGTTCTGGTTTGGAATTTTTCTGGTTTAGGAAGGATTTTTCCCTGTTTCCAGTCTGTATGATAAGCTAAGCAAACTGGCTACAGCTGTCTATACAGAGTACATACACAAGATTTTGTCAATGCATATTTAGATTTCCCTTCCTTCTTTCACTGAAAATCATACTCACATATTTTGTGAAGCTAGAAAGTGACTTATAATAATATAATCTATAATCTTATATGATAAATGCATTTATTTAAAACAGAATTAATAGTTTAAAATGAAGGTTGGAGAGAATTCACATTTGATCCTGTAAATCAATATACTGATCAGTAAAGTAAAATCATTGTGTCCATTGACTCCACTGCTATGAATGGCTGCTATGGCTACAATGTAAACCTCAGGGGCAAAGGCACCAATCAAATTACATCCATTTAAGGTACATTTTTCCCAATGACAGGTTTAATCTGTTTTCTAGGATCTGACAGCATTTTCCACTAGTACAAAACTTTTTGTACCTTTTAGTCATTTCGTCCCCTAAATTTGCAAGAATAAGGCCCAGATTTAAAAATACTAGAAATGTAGCCTGACAGCATTGTCTAGACAGAACAAATAATCACATTATCCACATGGCCTACAGTACAGTCATTTAAATTCCAACTGAATAACCACACTTTCCAAATGACCTGAAACAGCTGAAAATGCAAAAACTGTGTCCAATTGTGTTCCCTGCCTGACTTCTCTCACACACTTCGAGTCTCTGACAATGCTAATCTTTTGGAAAATTAGTTTTGTGTGGGCTAGTGTGAGACATTAACAATGAACAGAAAGGGTTCAATGGAATGATGTCTATCCATTTTTGACATGATATTGTTGAAAACAGGACTGCACATGATAATCGAGAAAAGTGTACATATATATATCTGTCTGCTAGTCTTTTTGAGTCTGTCTTCTAGTTCTCCACTCAGCCCTCAACTGTTTCATCCATGTGTCAGAGTCCTGCTTTTGGTCCAACTGTAGTGATGCCTAAAATAAATGAACATTGCTATGACTAATCCACACTACCATTTGGAAAAGTAGATGGTGTATGCGTATGTAATTTTACCAGGAGTCACAGAGACATTTGGTGATCATTTCAGCCTATTTTCTGTGGCTGAGCTGAATCATTTTGATTTAAATTACAGAAATGTGTCTAAAACAGTACATAAATGCAAAGGCAAAATGTATGTTTAATGACGAGGTTAATATCATAATGCTTTATTATTACACTGTAAAATGCAATGTTTGCATTGGATCAGGTCAGCTTTTGCATGGGGTTATTATGCTTAAAATACTGTTTCTTCTTATCTCCATTTCTATTTTTCTCTTAGTCTCCTCATATTTCTCCATCTCTCTTCACAAATTCTTCGCATTTGTGTCCATCAGAGAAAAAAGGGAACACAGGATCAGTTGATAATTACACTGGAATGTTGCTCACTTCAGTCAGGATAAACTTGCAGTGAAAACAAAAAGATGATGTCTGGGGATAAATGCCATTGAATTATAATAATTGTCTGAACCACACTTTGCATCTATTCAGCAGCCTGTTGAATTAACTCAAGCTCTTGACATAATCAAAGAAACATCAATTTCAGTAAAATTTTTGTAGAAGCAACAAGATTGTCCACTACGCCACCCACACACACACACACACACACCCTTCGATCAGATGGTCACCTTGGTGGTGTACGATTCTGTCTTTGTCACACCAAAGTAAAGTTATTCTTTTCCAAGTTATTTCACAACTTTTCTTACATACTCGTCAGACAAAATACAGAGGTCCAGACCTCAGTGACCTCAAGGATGGCCATGTTTTGTTTTGTTTGTTTTTTTTACTTTTGTTTTACAGGAAGTATCCCTGCCACTCGTGATTTACAAGTTTTGCTCTCCACCCATGACGGACTTTGACTTTAAATAACACAACAATATTCAAAGCACACGTCAGTTCTAAATAAAGAAATACATTGAAACCATAACTGCAAATGGCTTTTTTCTTGCCGGACTTGTTGAACTCCGCCCCTAAACAGCAACTGTCCAATCACAGCTTAGTTTAGCAACCAAGGGTTCTATCTGGTATAATGTAGATCTGCCCACTGGTGGGCTGTATGGGTATACACTCTAATAACATTTTGCCTACTAAAACTTTGCGTATGCATAGCTGGCGTGTCGGGACATTGCTAGCCAACACCTCCACCTGCCATCCTTTTTTTCTTTAGATTTGAATTTACTTGTGATTGTTGAGTACAAATAAATTCAATTATAGAGTGTTTTAGATCCACTCTATATGTAAAGTGTCTTCAGATAGCTTATGTTGTGATTTGGCTCTATAAAAATAAAACTGACTTGACTTTAGCAACAGCAACTTTCCTTACTGATGAGAAGTTCTGTGAGGATAAAATCATTGATTCTGTTCGTGGCCTGACCTCATCACTGCATGCCCTCTGCCTCTGCACAGACCACGCACGACCAGTCCTGTACTGACTGGCGGCATTTCCCTTGCATCATTGGCAGTAACCATTACACCGCTTTTGCCGACTCCGCTGTTTGCTCAGTTGTAACGGGAGCAGGCCACCGGGTCAGCCTGGGTCAACGTCTGAAGAGCTGGCTCCTAGGAGGGACAGGCTGATGGTGGTTTGATTTTATACAGTCAAACAGATAATCACAGTGATGAGGGTGTCCACTTGGTTTCACTCCAATCTCTTTTGCAGTATTTACTAGAGAAAGCATTGTCTCACTGTATATATATTTATATATATATATATATATATATATAACCTGAAAGAGAGAAAGAACCATTTATTTCTTTCACAAAGGTTAAGGCAACAGGCCAGTCTCCACCCACCCCCATGTGAAGTTGTTCTTATTAGTTGGGAGGAAACACATGGTGGTGAGTGCCTTTGCCATTATGCTCAAGGCTCTAGTTGAAAAAACCTCAATGAGCCTCTGGAGCACTTCTTTTCAAGGCACTGGCATCAAGAAAACTTGACGAGGACGGCAGCGGGGCCACAGGTACAGACTGAACTCCTGCTTTGTTCCCAAGAACATGAGAAGAAAAAAACAGTGATACAGTCGGATGCTTTTCGTCTTCTGTGCCATATGGGAGACAGGGAGGCAAGTTGCATCTGCCATGCCCAGTATGTGGGCAGGTGTAGCATGTTATGTAGCATCCAAAGTCCCCGTACAGCTTACCAAACAACTGTCCCTGTGCTTTCAGCATGGTTTGGCTGGTCAGGCTCTGTACATGAAACATATTACTGGTAAGCCCTCTCAGTGTATCCCCCAGGGATATAGGCAGGAGGGAAAAAACTTCCTACTGTGCTCTGCGGAAAGTTCACAGATAATGTTGCAATAACAAAGGTGAGTCTTTTGCGTAAAATCATGAAGTATACATTTCAGACCCTTTATGTAATTATAGTTTAAAGGTAGATATGTTGAAAAAATTGAGAGTTATCTGGAGATTTTCAGCCAAATTAGGAATTAAGTGCTAGCCAGCTGACTCACAAAATCTGCGCGTCATGATTTCAGCTAATGAAATAGACTGTCTTTGAGTATGAGTATCTGCTCTTACTCGGTCCTGTATGAAACCAAAGCAACATTATTTCAAAAATTCCAATATGTAATGTTTAGATACAACTGGCACCATTTATCAGTCAGAAATAAAATTCCCTCTGTGTTAGTAAAATTTGTCCAGAGCTCAGTGTGAGGGATTGTGTTGACATGAGTTGATTGCATTTTATTAGCATTTTCATTAAAATAATGTGAAATTAGAGAAGGACTCAAAAAATGTCTGACACACACACACACATAAAAAACACACACACACAAACACACACACATTGCTCTCTCTCACTGTCATTTCCCAGACTTGAATACATTATAATTAGATTTCCAGAGAAGGTTGTCCAATTAAAGAGCTGAGACACAGCTAGGAAGGGGCAAGGGAATGTGGGGGTATTTTGTAAAATCTGCAGAAGGGGATGAAAATAAGGGGGGTAAAAAAGAGAGATAAAAGAAAATAATAAAGAGCAGGAATGTAACAGCTAACTAGGTTTATTTCCTCTCTCTCGCTCTTTCTTCCTCTCTTTCACTCTCTTTACATACACTTGCACACACACACTTATGCACACAAATTACTGTTTGATCCTAATGAGTTCTTATAGCACCACCAAGCTTTGTGAGGTCTGGTTGCTGTATCCTCATGGCTCACTGACATATAAACACACACATGGACACACACAAAGCTCACAGCCAACCAACACACTATTCATAAATATGTGAAGACACACAAAAGCCCACAACCAGGGCTCGTTGCACACCAGTTGCTCATGACTGTGCATAGGAGTTTGGAGTTTGGAGGGCCCGGTGATAACGTGACAGGGTCTCTATGTGTGTAAATGTGTGTGCACACATGCATATGTGTGTGTGCATTTGCCAAGTTATAAGCTGATGGAATAATAAAGTTTAGCTGCTTAATACAAAAACAGCACACTAAAATCTTGAACAGTTGTGTCTGCATGCTGTTTGGCTCACACATAGTGGAATTAGAGGAGCTGTCCATGGTCCTGATCCTGCCTGCACTTCTTGTCTGTGCTCCTCTTGCTGCCTCTGTCCTCAGCAACTTAAACCCTACCGGCTGTGTTACCCTTGAAACAAAACAAGCTTCTCCAGAGGACAATGTCTGCTGTGAGCATGGTTCGCACACACACATATATATATAAAAGGTATTAGCTAACTATGCCTTATGATTAAAATCCAAAAATAAAATAACAAATCATTTAAATTGGCTAAGAGGGAATGGCAGACTAACACTCACTTAGATCACGAGAAATAGACATTGGCTCTACTTAAAGAGACGGCTCTCAGACGTCCCTTCAAAAAAGGCCCATAAAGTTCAAGCTTAACTGGGTAGAATTAAAGGGTCAAGAGGAGGAATTTAAGGCCTTAAGGGCAAAAGGAGGTCTGGAAGGTGATAAGATGATGTAATTTGGAGACAGAAACCAAAATACACAGCAAATTAGGAAAGTAACCAAGAGAATGGACTGGAGGGCAGTGACAAAGGCAGGATGCCCCTGGAGGTTGAGCTGGAGGACAAGAGTGAAGGGGTAAGCCCTAAGGAGGTCAAAGTGGAGGGTGGAAACCTCTCTGAAGGTCAGCTAGGCCACCGTTGAGGAACTGGGAACAGGTATCTGCTGACTCATGAACCCTCAGGAGATCGGGCAGGACTACCACTTAGCAATACAAAACATGTTGGCCAGGAGATCCCAAACTGATTTGCAAAAATGTCATTTAAACCTTTTTTTAGGGCTGAAATTTAACTGTAGTTGGTAAGCTGAAAGTGTTAGCATGCACCCCATCTTCTTTCTGTTAAAACATACAGGCAAAGAACACAGGCTAAGTATGGCTTTACACAGTGGCACCACTGGAAGATAAAAGACCAAATATGTTAAATCAATGTGCAAACACAGTGGAAAGAAAATAAATGTTAGCATCAGAAATTACAGGAAAATGTAAATTTTATTTTGGGCTTTGCAGAATTGTCAAATATTTGGATTTAGTCAGGTGTCAGGGTCAGATGCATTAATTCTCAGTAGTATTAGTAATGACACCTCTTTTATTTAACAAGGACAAATTAGTTGTCAAAAAATATATACAAAAAAATGTAACTCATGTCCATCAGATGTCTTCTGCCATTTCTAATCCACCTACTCCTCATCTGCTTGATTGGCACTCTGTGTATTCTATTCAGAGCCTTTTAGGCTGTGTGGACAGTGAGAGATTTAGACCAGAGCATTTTTCCAATGCAGTTCTGCATAATAATCATCCAAAGAATAATGTATATCGTGACTTTATCTCTGGAACTTCATGAAGGCCAATCTTACAGAAAATGACACTACAATTAGTGTCTTCATCTCTAAGCTTATTCAGATAACAGAAAACTATCATGTTTAAATTTACATTTAAAAGAGCTGGACATGTGACAGGTCTAATTTGTTTGTTTTACTTACCTGACAACTGGCTGAATTGTAGAAATATATTCTTTTTCAAGTAATTCTTGGAGGTTGTCCTCCCACAAGGAACAATTGCATCGGCTTTAGCAAATTCAGTGTTTAATGAAAAACACCGCTCAAAGAACAAGCTCACTAACTGCAATTTGTAAACATGGAGGAAGTCAGATGACTTTAATACAGACAAATTTTTAGAACATATCGTTTGACTTTACAGGAGACAGCTGTATGTTTCTTATCATGACCAATAATGTTTTTTAAGCAGGACCATGATGACTCCAAAAACTGAACCACAAAGTTTTCTTAATGTAACCATGAATGAAGGTCTGCAAAGCAACTGCATCCAGCTCATGGATGACTAGAAAAGACAAACAGACAGAAAACCAAAAAAAAGGGATATATTTATGCTTTAGCCCTGACTTTTATATCGCTATAATAAAGGATATTTTCATGTATTAGCTGCCTCCTTCGACACTGTTATTGATTAAAAAAAATAATTGTGGAGTTTGGAGTTTGAACTGTTGTCAGCTTTTGACATGCAAGAAAGGTTTGATCTGTCTCAACTTGACCCAGCCTTAGCCGTTTCTTTAGCCTTGCTATATAACAGCAACATAAATTTGTACCAGTTTTATAGGAATATTTGTTGTGAAATTTAGGGGATATTTTTAGATTTATGGTGTCAACTTAAATGGTAGACATTTGCTGCATTTGCAGAGATTTTTATATATTAAACTTTCTGGATGTTGTGTTTCAAGCAGATGGAAATGGCTGGTTTGTCTTTTTGGTGACAGAGTTTAATTTGATGTTTTTCTGTATTCTGCTGCTGTATTTTTTTATTAAACCTCTTGAGAAATACATATCCTTTGCCTCTCTGTGCTTGGGTTCTGGTATCAGACACACACATACAGAAATACACCCAGTCTTCTGATCAAAGCAGAGCCATATGTCCACAGCCTGATGATGAATATGAGAACTGACAGACGATTAGACAGCTGATTAGCTCTACCCTGAACGCGGTGTGTTTTTCCACTGTGTGCAGGTTGTGTGTTGTATCCGCATATGTGCATGCGTAGGAAGGTGCGCACACATACATCTGTGTATGTTCCAACCGAAATGATTAAAATTGCTCTGTCAGCCTTTGAGTGCAGACAAATATTAAAAGTCTTCTTTATTCAACCGCCAGCATGAAGGCGTCCTCATCGCTGGAGATCAACAAAGTCAAATGCTTTTGACTTTAACAGGCGTTTTCATATATTTGTCAGATAAACTTTGTTGCAAAATGCAGAGGTTTCTACGTGAAATCAATAAGGTGAGACATAAAACAGCAGCATATGATGTGGGTTCCTCTATAAGAGCGAGCACATGACAGTGTGATTGTATGGCAGCTTTCTCCCGCCTTTGCAATGATCTGTTTGGACAGTTTCTTGCTGCAGTCACAGAAACCTGCCATCGCTTCTGTGTTGTGCTGCAAAGCATTCAGAGCTTCCTCTCTGTCACTGAATATGAGACAATGTTTCTTTTTTTTTCCACCATCCACTAAAAACAAATACATCGTACACAATCTTTAGCAGCGTGTCACTATTTCACATACCTCCATTTGCAGCTGGTTGTTTAAGATGAAATCATAATTCCAACCTTGCAATAGTCTGCTTTGTTCCATGTATCAGTATGAACCCTCAGATTTGCCAGAATTGTTTGTCAGCAATATATTAGATATTCTTTTGTTTTTTATGGAGGCTCTGGACTTCTGTGGGAACAAGATGTGCCAGCCATGAGTGGCCAAAAATAATTCATGGTTTAATTTATTTCAAAGAATGAAAGACAATGTTGATACTGCTGTCATGATGATGGGAGATGATTATCCTTGAAGACTTGGCATAAATTAGCTTAACTAGTTAGCTCGGCATAAAGATAGAATACGGAAGGAGCTCTTTTGCTGTGTCAAGCTCAAAAGTACATCTACCAGCACCTTTATAGCTCATTGATTAACACATGATGGCACAATTAATTCATAAGTAAAGAAAAAGATAGCTATTTCTTGAGTCACATTTCTAGGTCATAAAATGCAGATGCTTTTATCCAAAGACTGACTGGATTGGCTTCTTAAACACATAATGCACAGCAGCATTGCTTTAACACATTGTATATACCAGCAATCCTACAGCTTAGCCTATTCCTGCATACTTTCACAAATCTTATTGTTTTTTCCCTTTAAGTGACAAGTTTTACAACTTAAAGGCTGGTTGTATTTTACATTAGCTGCTCCAGAACTCTTTGCACCATCTTTCTGAACTGATTTAGTGTCCAAAGACCCAAAGGTTGATGGCGCCAGTTAGACCATTTATAATAATGTGGTTTCCCATCCTTGACAGCTGCTGTTATTAAGCTACCTTTTAGCAAAGCACTTAGCCAAAAACCCTTATCAGTGAACTGCTGCTTTTGAGGCACCAACGGGAGGCTTTAGCTGTTCTAAGCAGCTCAAATGTGTAAATAAGTGGACCTACAACATGTGAACAACTCAAATAAAACAGTGTTCAGTCCTTTTACCCTGCATAAAGTTACATATGGACAGCTACAGAGACACTGTGTACTTTGCAGCATTTGAAATATGGGCCTGTAAAATGTGTTTTGAGCTGCTGGGATGCTAAATGATCTGCAGTGTTTTGAAGAGTGTGACAAATTTACTCATATATATGGGAGAGTTAGGAGACACTAGACAGCTTTGTTTATGATGCTTTCTGCGAAACACTTCCCTCTGATGCAAAACTGCTGTTTTTTTTATGATGTGGAAATTGTAATATCTTGTGCATTTTAGTTGATGACAGCTAGTCCATCAGATCTCACAATACTGCTTTACAAAAAAGGGAATTTTCTCGATTACTTTGAAGGGAACAATAATGTATTGCAGCTATAAAGCCTTTTTAATGTGGTTTCAGTCTGTTGAAGCAGGTGATCACTGTAGACAAATGATGTGCCCACGGGGATGATGCTGGAGTTTTGGTAAGCCTGGGTGATTGCTTGAGATAACTTTCAGTCACTGAAGTTCCATTTTATAGTTCCTACCGCACCTATTAAGCAGCTAAATAAAGCTTTGTATCCCAGACAGTGACATTTAAGCCTGGAAGCTCCTAATTCTCACCACTACCACCGTTATAATTATGCTGCTTTTATTATTCTGCACATTTTACAGTCCCTCTTCTTGTCCCTTTTCACTTTTATTTTTTCTCACACCATGCATGGAATTGTGCATGATTTCATGTGTGAACAAGCACATTACAAGAAATGATCATATCACCCTTTATTATAACAAGGATGTCATGAGACGGCTACATAAATATCTCGTTTTTAGTCTGACAGAAGAGAAAGTTCAGTATTAGACTTGGCAGTGATTTTTACATGAGCACTATGCTGCAAACCATTTCCTTCTCTGGTTACTATCTTGTAAAATAATGATTTCTCTCTTCTAAAAGTTCTAAACAGAATTTGCCGGCATGTGTTTTGCACATTGCAGCTGTCTCATTTTACTTAGTGATTCTCAGCGGAAACACACACATAAAAACAACTACAGGGAAAGTGAATACTACATCTTGCTTTAGTATCCCTCTCCCTTAGACTTCCCCCTGCTTGTATACCATTTATCTTATGTGCTTTTGCACTTGGCTTGGGCATTGTGCAATCTTAGCATGCATCACTGGGCATGTCACACCCCGTACATTCATACTGTCTCCCTCCAAGTCCCCCTCTCTCTCTTTTCTCCAGCGTTCACTCTGCATGTGCCTGGCATGCACAGGCGGAGGCGTCACTTCTGATTTGTGTAGAGAGCAAGATTGTGTGTGTGTATGTGTGTGTGTGTGTGTGTGTGTGTGTGTGTGCGCATATGTGCTGCTTTTTTACGCGTGTGTGCATTTGTGCATGTATTCCTCTCTGTGTGTAGTATTTTTGAGGCATTTAGGGATCCTTTGAGAGCACTGTGTGTTGTTTCTTTTGTCGCTGTGTGCTTTTCTAGCCCAGTTTGTGCTCCCGGCCAGAACATGTGTATGAGAACATTGGGACATATGTTTGGCTCTAACACAGCAGAACAGACATTCATACTGCACTGAGCTTTGCTGTATCTCTGTCTGAAGCATTGAGTATCATGTTCAAAAAAAAGAGAGAAGACAAAATTAGCAGTGAAGTCCTCTGTATTGCTTTTTATAGAACACAATGCTGCATGTATATCCATAACTACTTCTAGATTAACAGACTCTTGTATGCAAATATTCATAAACACAAAAGCTTGAGGTTACTTAGCACCAAATATTATAAAAACAAATACTCATGACATTGTTTGATTAAAATTAAAATTAAAATTATGTTTGAAAACATAACTTTTTTAAAATGCAAGGTTGAGTATAAAGAAAAAAACAATTCAAATTAACTCTTGACAATAGTTTTGTCAAGCTCGAGGCAGAGCTGTAAATGCTGATCTAACAGTTTATCAATGTTCTGCTTGATCCAAACTTGATTATAAAAAGTGACAATGGGTTGGATTGCCATAAAAGTTTTGCATATATCTCTCGCCTGCACAGGGAACAGCATACATATTGGCTGGCAAATGTCAAACTTTTGTGCACATAACACACAACCCTCACCTGCCTATTTAAAAATAGAATCCTGAAGAGGGCCTCTTGTTGGTGCCAGTCATTGACTCTACATTTGATCAGCACATCTATGCTGAGGGTCTGAACATGTATGCTCATGTTTTAAACATAAAGTCACTCTGCAAGCTTGTTTTCTAGTCAGCCAAAGCACACCTTGCTTGATGCTCCCCTTCCTTCCCTGCGGTGGGGCAACAAATGGCAAGTCTATGTGACAGCTGCTATAAAAAAAAAATGCATGCATATAAATGAAGGGGTTGCCAAGGTTTTCAATGTTCAAATTCATCTTGCACTAGTTTCTATGGTCCAGTCCTGTAATTTCCCAAAGTCCACTCATTTCTGGTGTTCACTGTGGTCAGGGCAACCATATTTTAACACCGATTTATGCTCTTTCACTACATTCACCAAAATCATGAATTCAATTCAAAATATTTTATTCCTTCTTCAAGGAGCAATTCGAGGCAAGGAAGCATGCAATAGGAAGACGGCATCAACACTTCATTTATACACATGAAAAACAAACCTTAGATGACAAACAGAAGATTTAGGATACGTCAAAAGTGCAGGTGCAGTTATCAGTTTATACAGAAGATAAATTGAACCATTTCTTGTACTGTGACTGAAAGTCTAATGGCTTCCTAAATAAAACTGTTCAAAACTTGTTTTTTTATACACAAGTTTGGAAAGTAACTAATTCTTTTAAAGTTACAAAAAGAAAATTAGATTGTTAATGCTAAAAAAAAATCAGGATTCTAGATAGGATTAAAATTTTAAACGGGGCTTCCAGCTCTCTCATAATGCCTGCAAGACTTCTGCAACTGAAACTTTCACACCCTTTTACAAATACATCCTTTTTCTCATGCGGTGAAAAACACATTTGTAACTATAACACGCACGTAAAGAGGATGATGACAGTGTATGGACAAATGAGTCAATCAGCACAACATCTCTGCCTCTCACACTGTGTGTGGACAGGCAGGGGGAAGTTACCATGGTTACTGGGACGCTCTCTGTCACTCTGAAACAGTCTCACAATCCCCAAAATAGGTTATTAGGTTAACAAAATCCTGAGTGTAATTGGGAAGATCCCTAGATTTCCTGTTAACGTTTGGTCTCGTTTAAGTCAAGTCTCTGTGATGTCTGGAGACAGGCAAGTATGATGATGATGATGATCAGCCAAACTTGTTTATCATTGATTAAAGAAAAAAATATACTAAAATGCACAAACACACACATTATAGCACTTATTCAGTCTCATAAAATCATCCTGGTCCCAACTCATTACCATGGCCTCTCATTAATAAATGCTTTTACTAGGTTTGCCTCACATCAGGAAGAGTGGTCATTTTGTGACACTTTGTTTCCATCTGCAATATAGAAAATATATAATATAGAAAAGCTTCTACTCCAAACAGTATCTTTTGGGAAGGGGGATTTGTTTTTTCTCAGTCAATTACAAGGGTCCATTGCATCTGGATGTGCCACAACCAATGACAGTCACAACCATCAGAAGATAAAAATAACCCTAATCCATCTTAGAAAAAAAGATTTTTTAACCTGAGCGTAGCAATGGCGTTAGCCCTGCCCATGGTGCCTATTGGTTAATCAGTAGGCCCCCAGTGGCTCAGTGCAAATTATTCCCTCTCTCTCTCTCTCTCTCTCTCCACTTTTTCTTTTTGGGTTATTTGTAAATGATCAGAATACACTTTTAAAGCAATATTCCAAAACCTGGTGTCACACAGTCTGTCCAAAATATTTTTCCGTGTTTCATTTAAAACTTTTGTTTTCCAAGCTTAAAGTGCCCTGGAGGACATAAGTGGGTTCTTGATAAGACTTGTTCAGTATCAAGCTTTGTTGGGGATTTTTGTTGTGTTCAGGAATTTCAGAGCTGAGCAGTTATAGTCAACGTATTACAGTCATAAAGACATTGTTTGAAGATGATCATTTTAGTGCTAGGTTCATGTCCTTTCACATCAGATGGCATGTGCTTACACCAAAAATGTCCCCAGTCAAATATCACCTCTTAAATATCACTCACTGTCCTTATTTATGAGTTTAAAACCTCTAAACTCAGACAACATTATCCTAAAACAGAACTGCTTTATTTTATGGTCTTTGCATCCCGGCAAAAAGGAACCAGGCATTTATATGGGGCAATGCAACCATGTGCTCCTAACAAGACAATATAACTGAAGATAAATAAGGTTAACTAAAATAGTTTAGTTTTAATGCCATAATCTTCATTTATATAGCGTGAAATGTACTACATCATGTGATTTTTTTGTGCTCCATGTGCACCTCTGACTCTTGAGTTTGGAGAGAAACAAACTATAATGATTAATTTATCAGTAATGATTTAATGGATGGTGTTAATGCATGGAGTTGCAGAGTAGTGCCTTATTTGACATTAAAGACGAACTGTTTGTGTGTGAGTGTAACAGCATCATCCCTTCAACGGTGCATCATTGTGTGCTTCATCAGTTCTAACAGTTACAGGAGTCTGACATCTGTGTAATGACTTACAACAAGAATGGATAATGTTTACAGCTTTCATTGCCTTGTGAAGATTTAATATAAAAAGAACAGGACAACTGCAGCAAAGTCATGTACATTTAAAGGCTGTTATGTTAAACAGAGGTTATTCATCGTAAACTGTTCCCTCTGTTATAATAACTGGTGCCTGCCTTTTATGCATTGAGTATCATTCAGCTGTCTTTTCAAATCAGCCCTCAAAGCTGATTGAATATTGTTTTTTACGGTTACATAATGTCATTTTGTGAAAATATTGTACTCATTTGAGTGGATGTTGAATTTGGCCATCTCCTGCCGGTAGCCATCTGTCAAATGCTCTCTGGTATACCTTAACAGTGATTTGCAGAGGCAGATATTTCTTTATACTGTCAAAAGGGTTCTGCACTGTTACCTATTGCTTTTTGAACTCTATAGCTGGTGGATTTCCAAGTCATTTCCTCACTTTTGCCTCTTTGAATGACTGTCAGGTCAAACAACAATTCATCTGGCCCATTGCTTTCTGGAGGAGCACCAAACTGCTAATGTGACTGGCTCTGCCCCAAAGGCACTAAAGGGCAGGTGGCCAATCACTGACCTTTTCGTTAATTTGAATTTGGCTACTTGTACTTTTATCGCATGCTCTCATAGAAATAGGCAGGTTAACTCTCTCTCCACCACTACTTCACAGTCACATGCACACACACTTGGCTGGCTCTCTCAGATCTATTTAACACATTCTAAGTGGGCAAGACTTGGCACACTTGGTGAGAACAGATAGAGACTGGAGGAGAGTTGTTGGAGCCACAATGACCCCTGGATGCAGTGAACATCTGGGGTACAGCTAACAGATTAGCCACACCAACAGTGCTAATGATGGTGAACATTAGAAAGTGATCAGGGTTGGTTCTCATTTAAAAAAGCTGAATGTTTATGGTGGCTGTACATGCAGGGGAGAGCAACTGACTCCACCGTGATGTGACATTGTACAGAGACATGCAGAAATTTTATCATTACTGCCTAAATGTAATGATACAGTTGCCTTTGTCACTGACATTATTGTATCATGGATTCATCAAACATCTGGACACCTGGAATACCTTTAGTTGCTTCCTATTAATGTGCAAAATAGGAAAAAAGTTGTAGATTTATGTTACCTGTATACAATACTTCTCCAGGATAAAGCCCCTGTCATCCAAATAGAGGAGAAACCCCCATATGACTTCATCTACAGTGGCTACATCCTCACAAGGCAGCTGGATTTGTGAGATCTTGCAATCACAAAATTACACAAGGATCCATCTTGCCAGGCTTAACCACTGTGTGATTGTGGCCAAACCACAGTGGTTAAGACCAATCAGTATCCTAAAGGGAAAATACTAGCAGCTGTGGCATGCTTGCTTGAAGAATGACAACAAATACAACTGTTAATCAGAAAATAACTAGGCTGGCTCCTAAAGTGGTTAGCATAGATGCTATAGTATCAGGTAAATCAGAATGAGAGAGTGTCTTTGTAAGAAGTCAAAGAACAACAGTGAAGGCTTTTTCTGATGGAAAAGATGTCTTTGCTCTCCCAACCGGCTCTGACCTTCCTGCTAAGTTCTTTGATTTGATTGGTTAAAGTTTGCCTGTAACAGCCACCTGATTTCCACAATCATATACGACAGTCTACTAGTTGATGTGGGTTTTTTTGTTTTTTATTTACCTTCAAAAGGTAAAATGCGTGTAAAATGCTTTAACATGCAGCTTATATATGATGGGTTTTTTTGTGGTATACTATTAGGGTTAGGTGGTTGACTCACATTGGGAATTGTTTCATTATTTTTAACATTGGCAGAAAGTGACAAGAAGAAAAGAAAGAAAAGAAAAGAGGGTTTCACAGTGTAACAAAAGTGAAGCCAAAAGCAAAAACACCAAAACATCAGATAAAGGAAGCTAATGGTAAGCTTTATTAACAAAGCTGACACACTGACAAAAACCAAGGGCAGAGACGGCAAAATAAAATCCAAAAAGTAGATGAATTCAAAAAAGAAAACTGAATTAAACCAAAAAACAGCATGTAGATATCAGGCAAGACAGAGACAAGGAGAGGAGCAGAAACAAGACGAGAGAGCGGAGAGAGATGAGACAAATGGGAAACACAAGAATGATACACAGAGCGAGGTGAACAGCTACAATGACAAGAAGTACCAAAAAAAACTTGGCAGAAAACTTCAAATGAAACAGAAATAACTGAACCCAATGAAAATCATGACAAAGATCATCAAGACCTCAATCAAGACCCCACTTACATTTCAAGTCTCCTAGATCTTCTTTGGAGTTTATCTGGATATGAGACTCCTTTATTTACATTTACACTCAGGTCAATTTAATGAATGCAATTAAAATACATCACATCTACCACAAAGTTCTACATTTAGGAAAATCAGGGGGTTCAAAATAATGGTTATGTTTACTTAATCCAGTGCACTTGGAATGATTTTTTTTCTGTGTGGGTTTCTGTTTGGTAAGGCCATATACTGTGTAACTAACGTGCAGGTATATAAACAATTATGTCACACTTTTTCACTGATCCACAGACGACTATGATGTGATTAAGATATGCAGCAGTGGACTGAAAAAAGCAGGGAAGAAGATGGGTGGAAGCTACTAAACATGTATGTGAAGGAATGATAAATATCAGGGTTTGTGAGGGCAAATAATATGATCTCAGTTAAAATAAGGTTAAAAATGGTTCAATTCTTTTGGGCAAACACAGTTGATCCCAGTTAAAAGGGATGGGATTCTCTATTCCTGGTGCAATTTTGGTGCATCCTGTTCTTCCTGACACAGAATGCACCGACACTGGGGTTGTGGGGATTTAATGCTCAAGCACTTACTCATTTCAAAGGGTCTGCCCTGTCTTTAGCATTAGAAACTTGAGAAAACCTTTCAGATCAGAAAATTTAACAAAACTCCTCACAATCACCTACCGATGGCTGAACTTTTAAACTCCACTTTAAAAATATTCACCACCGCGGCCATCTTAGATATGTTTTGGAATTAAACTCACTGAAACTCAAAGATGCTTCAGTTCAAAAGTTGAAAAAGGCATCATATTGGGCTGCTGTATTCCACATGACAGACTGTCGACCTTCCGCCCATGCAAGGAAACATTTTTTGGGGGGGTGCTCAGGAGATGGAGAGGATGAGGAGGCAGAGGTGGCAACATAAGATCAGGACAAATTTCATGTGGGGGGAGGCAATGGGTGATAATCTCACTCTGTTTTTAATACCACAGCGGGGGTCAGAGCTCCCCATTTTGAGCACTGACATGTCTGCCTGTAGGTATTAAGAGAGAGAAGCAAATAGACGAGGGAGAGAGGGAGAAGGACAGAGTAAATGAAAGCTACAGAGTGGATGGGAGAGGTAGAGGAGGAGAGAGAGAGAGAGAGAAACTGAGAGGGTGCAGTGGGTGTGAGCCGGACGGAGGACACAGGCTGGGAGAGTGATAATAGAGAGGGGGACAGAGTGATGAGAGAAGAGATAGGCAGGATACAGTGACAGAGGGGTAAAAGAGCAAGTACAGCGTGCCGCACAAAAGGTTGCACAGGGACAGATGGCTTCAGGAGGAGACAAACTTTCCAACTGGTTTTTTCCCCTTCAGAGGATGTGCTGTGTAATGCTGCTCCGTCCTCTCACAGGTTTGTTTTAAATCAGTGGTCAGGAACAATGAGAAAGGGTAGAATGAGCTTTACAGTGTTACTGCAGCTGAATCTGACAGGACAAGGTCAGTCAGTCAGTCAGTCAGTCAGTCAGTCCCTTTGTTACTCAGACTCAATCAGTCTTACATTTGGACAGCCAGCCGAAAAAAAAACAGTCAGGAAATTGGTCAGTTATATATATGTAAGAAATAATGATGTGGAAAAAGTCTACATATGAGGCTTTACTGAAAAATTGGAGAGACAAGATGGGATTTGTAAAACTGCAGCCTAAAGGTAATTATGTTGAACTCACTCTATAGTGAAACAATGTCTGCATAATAGTTTTAGGGCTCATATGTTGACATTTTTACTTTTGCACTGATCTCTGGATAATATTAATAAATCAAAATAAGCCAAAAACATCTGTTTGTTAACTTAAGTACTCAGTGATTAGACTGTGCCTGTTTTATTTTTTCAATAGCAGGACCTTGGCTACTTGCATGGTGTTGAAATTTTCACAAATTCTGCTTTTGTTTCCAGTTTTCACCTACTTTAGAGCCGGGTCCTTCAAGTTCAATTTCAACTATGCTCAAGACGTGGCAAAAAATTCAACAAACTCTGGCTTGCAACACGGAGAAATGCCAATTAATGAAGCAAAATATGTGTTTAGATGAGCCCTGAAAGACGATGTTAATGTTAATGACATATTTTTCTGATTTAAAATGTTTTCACTTATGTATCTTGCTGCCTTGTTATATATAATAGTGCAGAAAATGTTGTTGAGCATGTTTACAGTTTAATTAGATTTTCCTGTAATAAATGAGTGAGTGTTATGCCCAGTTCTGTTAACCTCCTGCTTCCTACCGCCTACTGCAGGTTGAGCCCTTCCAATAACTCATGGTTAAGAATTAGAGGTCATTTCATGTAACAGGAAAGAAAATCGATATCAGCTCTAGTTGTTTCATTGGTGTCTGACCCATAAATGTACTCTTCTATCAAACACTGAAATAATTATGTGTCAACATTTTAACAATGTATATGCATTGCATATTGCATGGAGAGAACAAGCACAGTCTTCAAACTTCCTAATGGTTCAGGTCATGGAAAGCTCAGTTAAAAAAAGCTCTGTTAAAGGTTGTCAAGTTTCAATAGAGGAAAAAGTGTAAGTAACTGTTATCTTGCACGTTATTCATTTAATTAGTTACCTCTCTGACTTTCAGTTAGAGAGAGCTCTTCACCTGATCTTTAGTTATAAGTTTACAGTAATCATTATTCATGGAATATTCCTAATAACCCATCTATCTCAGAAACACTGTCTGCATTCCAACTGCAGTAGGAATCTGCTTCTAGTTTTGTTTCTTTCACCACAGTTTCTGCCCTCCGCAACTTTCCTACTTAACTTGTATGAGCAGAAAAACACAAGCATTAGTGTTGCAACCACATCCACTTCCACTCATTTGGGATGATTGTTCTAGTTTTTAACAATTTAAATAGTTTTCTCCCCAAATTGATAATAAATTGACTGAAATTTCAATTTTGTTGATGGCCCTCGAGCTATTTATGAAACAGAATCAAATTCTGTTGGAATAGTTTCTCCCCAACTACCCCTCTGTTTTTAATTTGTCTCAATTCCAGGAAAAAGCACAAGTTGAGGTCATTGTTGAACCACAAAGGTGCAAATGGGCTCTTAATACACGACAGAGGATAAGAAAAATAGGCTCTTAAAATATTAAGTGGTTGGACTGAATGAGTTCAAATTTAGATTTGTGAGTCAATAGTACGTTTAGCTAAAATTTGGTCCATTTTCAGTTGCACTAACTGTAACTGTAATTTTTAAAGTGTTAAAAATAGCTTTTCCAAAGCAACACAACTGTTGATTTCAGTATGATGTAGCCATATTGTCCAGCTGACACTGACTCAAGAACCCCGTCTTATTTAGATTTGCACAGATTTTGAGTTGCGTAAGTTTGATTTGTGTGGTTCCTTAGTTCCTGACACTATCTGGTTGAAAGGTCAACCAGTTAGCAGTCAGTCAAATATCTCCATTAGTATTCAGGAAATCATGGCAGGCAGATATGCAGCTGGTCATTCGGTGAGCCTGTCAGTTGGTATTCAGCCTCATCCCGATGCTGATGGATCTGAGCATCCAGAGTTCAGTCATATCTCTGCCATCAGCAGCCTCTCCTGTGGGTCCAGTCCTGTGCTGCTGCCACCCAGCCGCTCCCACCCTCTCCTCTACCTCCGAGCAGACTTTATCTCATCTCTCTGTATTGACATCAGCAGGCTGTCCTGTCCTCCCTGCTTCTGTCTGCCGACATTTAAAAACCCTCCTCAGCGCTAAAATCCATTACTGCGCTATCAACACACACTTGCAGATACCTCAACACACAGACAAGGCAATGCACACACTTAAACACACAGGCATGCATAAAAACAATGATACCTCATATTTATAAAACAAAAGAACCTCCTTGCTAGCAAACAGAAAAGTTTTGATATACTTGAGAAAAATATGTCCTCAGAGTTAAACAATAACAGTCGATCCCCTTCCCATTACCCCCCTCTCTTTTCTCTCTCTCTACACCTCTTACTTCCTGTCTCTTTTTGTCCTTGCCATCCCACAGGCAGTTACGTGCAGGTGAATGTGTGTGTTTGTGCGTGTGTGCATTTGTGTGTGTGGGTGTGTGTGTGTGTGCAAAGATAGGAGGTTATTCCGAGATGCCAGAGAAGCGAGAGATAGTGATCTCAGTCAATCTAATGGAGCTGAAGGGTCCCACACACACAGGTACACAAGCACACATACTTTCTCCAAACCGCTTTAATCCGTTTAGGGAGCATGCTCCGTATTTGAGGGACAGATGAGTACAATAGAATAGGATTTAGGAAATACCCTTATCTCATTGTGTGTGTGTGCGTGTGTGTGTGTGTGTGTGTCCTTGTGTCTTTACAGTAACTCTGTCTCTGTTCAGACTTGCTGCCCTGCATGGTTGATTTCATCAAACCTGCTAACCCTCATAGATCATCAGATCTTACTTGTGTCCTTCTGCTGTATGAGTTGTTCTCACAGTGATGCTTTCATCTCAGTGGTGTGTGCATCACCATGGATTTCACTTCTATAAGATGCACAATACCTCTTCTTTAAGATAAAAAGAGGCCTCTGAGGCAAAAGTATTACCTTTTAGCTTTTCTCCATGAAGCAGGAAGCTTAAAGCTAAAACCTGCAACTTCTACTCCTTCTCTCTATTGCTTATTGATACCACACAATAATGATTTAACCTTTATCCACTTCATGAAAGCTGTGGTTGCTGTTCTAGACGCCCAGGAGATGGTTCATCTTCACTGGAAAATCCTTTTCTGAGCTTTAAGTGATTTATTATACCTTCACAGGAGCAACAACAGTGGTTTAGAGGAAATACATCATTGCAGAAAAACTACTTAGCCTGGCTCCAGTGTTTGACTGCTTTGATTATTATAACATGTTGAGTCTGTTCTTAAACCAGGAAATGCCTCAAAGCAGTGACCACAGGTGTCATTACACAAAAAAAACTAAAAATGCAAGTTATTGCAGTACACCAAACAGGAAAAGTAAAACTTATTGGAAAGGTACGATAATGATAAGAGTAGGTGGGTTTACTTTAGTTGACCCAGTGTAAATAAATGTAGGAGGCGAGGGGTTGAGGCTGACAAAGGGGCAGACTAAGAGACACAGACGAGGCTTGGCTGGTGTTTAAAGAAAAGTGACTCAGGTGGACCACAGATTAAATTTTAACAGGGTGAAGAAATCTGGAGACAGATGCTATGCTGGCGAGTTAGAGACAAGCAGTTAAGCAGGTATTCCAGGCAGTCCTGAGAAATAAAGATGTATAAGAAATAAAGAGTGCAGGAGTCCTGAGGCTACGGCAGCACAGCTAACGTCAGACTCTAAGTATCCCATCCAGCTGAGCAGGGTACAGCTGTTTAAGTTTTAATTAAGTTTAGAATCTAAGATATCCTGTAAAAGATCTCTCTGGGCCTTACCTCTCCCAGTCAACCATAAACTGGAGACCTCTACCATGGCAGCAGAAAACCAAGAGGCATTAAAGTGTGTCAGTGACTCAATGAGGAAGGAAGGGGGAGAGGGATGTAGGTAGACCCACAACAGATTTGATGTTAGAGACAACAAAGATGGCAGGATATACTGTACTTACATGATATGAGGTAGATTGAGACCTGCTGAGTTACTGAAAGACTTAATTATAGGAAACGGACCAATCAAATCAGTTAATTCAACCCAGAAACAGAGCTTAGTCGCTGGATAAAGAAAGTCCAGTTATAACGATATTTTGTCACCGAGTATCATTATATTAGGGTCAACGTTTTTCAGGCAAACATTGCACAAGGATAAAAAGGCTTGACCAGCTGATTTAGAAGTGATCAAACCATGACAGCAGATTGAAGAGGAGGCAGACAGACTTGTTTGTCACAGTAGAGGATCTATATTAACAGATTACACCACCACCGTTTATCTTCAGATGAATGTCAGAGCAAACAGAGTCAGAGATGCGTGAACAATGATCCCAAGATTTCAAAGTTCTTTTATTATCCAAAGTTTCAACTGTGACCAGCTAATAGGACAGATCAAGTCAGAGCTGTAAATCTTTTTGGCTTTTGGAGAAGAGATTAGGCTCAGTACTTTATCATGTGTGTCTCCAATGTCTCCATAGTTATCGGCAATCTTTATAGCTGGTAGCTCCATGTTAAAAACCAAACTCTTTCAGCCTAAAAAGTTAGCACAAGAGGCAGACATAAAGAATCTTCTGGTCTTGAAAGAACTATGTGAGTACTTCCCTTACCACAATATCAGAGGCATCTAGTTCTTCTACAAACTGTTAAGACGGGTCAATCTGGACTAAGACTGGAAAAGAAATGAAATGTGAAATGGTCACTGTATTTTTTCCAGGGGGCTTTAGCTGCCGTGAGAAAGAACCTGAGCTGAAGTGAGCCCTCTGAAGCTGCTATAGCGGTGCTGTGTAGATGACAGGGTGGGGTTTACACTTTAAAAACCAGAGAGGCTGTGTGAGCCAAGAGAACTTAACAATTCTACTTTTCTATAGTAGCAACAGCAGTTTTTGTCACTGAGAACTTTCTGGACTCTGGACACTCAGTCTTACCTGTAACAGGGCAATTGGGAGCACTTGTAATTAGGTAAAAGCGGGAGAGATGAGGCTTATGGGTAATCCAGACAGACCTAGGTGCTGTCGTGAGGTACAGGGGGTTCAGCACTGACAGTGTGCCACATTTCACTGAAATAAAATTTTTGGCATAATTGGCAAAAGCATAATTAGCTTAACATAGTTAAAATCAGCAGTATTTCTCGTTATTTGACAGTATCAAATAAACTTCCTGCAACTCTTTATTGTTCCATGATGGTTACTTTTAGTTAAATATTTCAACACAAGATTTATGGTTTAATGGCTGAATCCACTCCGTCAAATGAAATATTCTGAATGTGCATTTCAACCCTAATTTATCCGGTATCTTTTAAAACTTAAGGATCTTCTCAATAATTTAAAAAATCCTCTAGTTTTAAATAATTTGTGTTTCAACAGCAAGACATCTGCATGTGCATAGTTATAGCGACATGTATCACAAATTAAATCACTGCCACTTTTTCTCTGAGGTTTTCTTTTTCTACACGCACCATCCCCTCATCTTGCAACGTCTGACCTCCTGACTCTTTATAAGTGTCAAAATAAATCAACCACACGGGGGCTTGTCCATATTTAGATATATTTCTGCTCATGTCTGCATTAGCTCTCCTAACCCTCTCATGTAAAAAAGTTGATGAGTCGGAGATAGTTTCCCCTGCACCACTTAAAGCTGAAAGCACACACTAGAAAAAGTCTTCCGAGTTTGAAACTGTTTTTAACTTGCAGCATCAACCTCTTTATCTATGCCGCTATACTACAGTATCTGAGCCCCTCAGATGATTATTTTAAGTCTGTCTCTTAAACGGGATGAAAATATTTCTTTGGAAATCCAATACTTTCAACTTTAAGTATATCTGGAATGAAAAAAAAAATGCAAAACTTCTTTCTGCATTGTAGCTCTGAAGGTCAGACCCGAAGCTAATTAGAAGTGGCTGCAGTCAACTCATCAGAGTTTTGGCAGGTTGCTTCTAATTAGAACATTTCCTTGAATACACACATAAAAAAGGGGAATATTGGGGACTTAAGCTCATCCACATACAATAAAGTCTCCCTGCTGGTCCAACAGACTAATACAAAAAGATAGACAGTAGAGTGCTGAATCAAAACAGCTTGAAGATAAAGCCTTAAATGTGAGGTGAAACGGCTTGCTCTGGTTGTTACTTTTTGCAGTGTGTGAACCTTGTTCTACTGAATAGTCAAGTACAGAAAGCCACTTACCCATCAACCTGAGTTTTAATACCTAGTCAGCATCTTCAGGTACACCTCTTTCTCTCATACACACACACACACACACACACACGCACACCCATACCAACACACACTCTCACTCTCTGCCCACATGTCTCTCTCCCTCTCTCAGCAGCTCACTTTGAACTCCTCCAGCTCTCTCTCTCTCTCTCTCTCTCTCTCACCCTCCCTCTTCCTCTCTCTACCGAGCCGTGTTTTTTCCTCTTTTCAATGCTAGCTCAGCTGTCCAGCAGGGTGACTTGCTGTTTTAGCTATCGGCTCACTTTGCCTCGTCATCCATTTTCTAGTTTTCTTCCTTTTCATATTTATTAAGCCTTCTGACTGACCTTAAGTCTGCCTTTAAAAGCAGAGCCGACCACCGAGGTGAGAGATCACTGCATGTGCCGCCTTTATGGCACGCTGCAGGAAGACAGACAGACAAATAAAAGGAAGAAAGAGGCATTTGAATTTGAGTTTCAGGGCATATTTAATCCCAAATGTGCAGTAAATAAAGCAGTTCATGTTTGCATATTAAAACCAAGAATATGAATTATTATTCTGTTTGTTGAGCTGCTTAATGACTTACCTTCTAAAGCAAAGGGGCTGTGGGCTATATGCACAAAAATACAAGGTGTCGTGGGCCATAATGCATCACAGACTGATCAAACATGGCATTTTAACAGCCTCATCTTCACTGTAATGAACCCTCCTGCATACCATACAAGCCATCTCATTACATGTGCTGATCATTCCTCGACCTCTATCCATTATAACTCAACACAGCTTGTCACAGAGTCTACCCATGACATCAATGGCAGTGAAAACTGCCTCCAAAACACCTTTTTTTTATAGCTGTTGTCAGTGTAGTAGAGTTTATTTTGTATAGGATTTCACTTGCTACAATGGCTGCAACTCGATATCAATGTAGATTCACTAGCTCAAGGTTTCCTCTCTCAGCAGGTAAATGCCACCACAGGCTCCGAAACCTTGCCATTTCATGAGAGACATGCCATTGGTGAGTTGTGGAGCACAGCACTATATACAAATATGTGCATTAAGATCTTAGTATTCACCATGTACACACTGTAATACATGGAATTTTTTTTATTATTATTTTAAAGAATTAAAATGCTCAAATAATGGCATTATGCACATTCTAAGCTAGCTAACTGGCCTCTGTACTGAATTTAACTTGCTGTTCTTTGGAACATGCTGTGTTAGCAGCCCGTAACAAGCAGGCCATATGACCAACCAGTACATGGTCTGTTCCTGTTCAGATAATAAATGACTGTATAACAAAGGGCAACATGATTCTTCATCATTTTCCACCCAACACAGAGTCAAAGGGTTTCTCACCAGTCGATTACAGCAGAGTAACTGGGCTCGATTACATCAACAACCCACAAAACAATTCACACATTTCACATTCAGTTCTGCAGAATAACATCTTGCATTTTGTCAGGGAACATCATCCCAGTAACTTTGTGACTGAGAATCTCTTTTTTGGGCACATTCCAAAAATGGTATATGAGCAGAACTACTTAATAGCTTGTTACTGTAGCATTTCCTTGTGTTTTGTTGGCCTCAAAAAATGAGCTATTGCACTAGCTGTTAGCTGGAATGTGTCCATGGCACAAAATACAACACTGGGTCAAATTATAGACTGATGTTTAGTTTCCAAGTGTCTACTGACATAAGTCTTTTTATCACTGCAATCTCTATTTTTCTATTTTCTCTATCGGGTTCACTGAAACAGCGGAGACCATACCCAATCGCAGACACTCACTCGCTCTCTGAACATTCAGTAGAACACCACAGTCTAAAACATGGCTGCCCCCACCTTCTCTTCCCACTGCTGAACATTAGCAAAAGCGGGTGATGCCAGTGTCAGTAAATGCATTTGAGTATCTAGAGCAGAGCAGAGAAACGGGTCTGCTCCTGTATACAGTCAATGGTCTACTCTTAGCAGTAAAAGTGGTTAGCTCAGCAGTAAATGTACAGTGTAAGTCACAGTTTTCAGTTAATAAATGCTGCTGCTCCTCCAGACCAAGTGGAGCTCCTGTGTGTTGCTGTTTAGCTGCTGGTTAAAGTGAATTCAAAATAGCAAGCTAGCATTGTCCTCAATTCTGACTGGTTGGAGACTGCCGACACCAGCAAACTCTTCTAAAAGTCCCGCCCACTTTACACTTTTTTACACCCACTTTTTAAATGAAAAAATGGATTAAAAAGTTTATTTAAATATCAGAGTTAAAATGGAGTTTTCATATTTTCTACATGAGTTCTATACACATAAACAATCAGAATAAACATATTATCAAGAAAATAACAGTAATGCTTTTACATGGTCTTTAATAATGCTGATAATGGTGTAATTTTTACCCTCCTTCAGAGAGAGAGAGAGAGAGAGAGAGCACAGGAATAATACCACAGACATAAGTTTTACTTGGTCTTTGTCAAGAAAAGAGATGGCAAGTAAACATTTCACTATTGTTTTCTTATTTGGATTACATCTTGTTGACAACATTAAAATTCAGTCAGACCAGGACTAAAATCTGAAGTCTGCTTTCCGAAGTTGGTATTTTCATGTAAACTCGAAAGGATTAGATTATTTTTAAGTGAGGAGTTTATATCTCCCATCTTTTCTGACAGATACATTTGAGGAATAAAAACCTGCAGTAACCAAACACCACGTCCATATAGAGATGTTTTACTTTGCTGTTTCATAAGAGATTAAAGTTGACCTGAATCACAGTTTGACGACAGCCACAGCTGGTGACATAAGCAAAGAGACATCGCCGTCACTTTAAAACCTTAAATGAGTCGAATAACTTTTCAAAAAATCTTCAAAGGAAAATGCATGACAGACCACCCAGCGAATAAGCCTACATGTGATAACCCCACCATGCTTCAGCCCACTTCAACATACTTCTTCATTTCTCTGGCATGTCTCTGTAATCCTGCAATAACTTAGATGAAGCATGTTCTAATTCACTCTAAAAATATGAGCATGCCCTTGTATTTCACATGTATGTGTATGCTTAATCTGAATAGAAATGATTTTCCTTAAAATTTTTCTCTCACACACTCACGGGCCCTGTGGGCTGCAAGGAGAGCGCAGTATTAATTTAACACACACTTATACAACACACACACAGCTTTTCTTATTCCTGGTTTTGCATTTATAATCAGGTGCCTGAGGAAGTACACGGGCAGATTAATGGCCCTTCTTTGGCAACAGCTAATAGTATGCAGAATTTATGCATTTAGACTTTATTTTAATAGGAAATGTGTACATGTCTCAATATAGATGAGGGTGGGGGGCTTCATGTACACTTGTTTTATGACAGAGAATTGGCTTGGTGTGTTACTATGGGCTTGTTTTATATAAATAAACTGGTTTGGGGCAGATGTGTCCAATCAGAGGGCAGATTAAGCACAAGAGTTGGGCTTAGCCACATCAATAAAGCTTTTTTTTTTAAAAGATAACATAATGTAGATAAGTAGAACACATTTTGATGGGCTGTTTCGGTTGCAATCATTTTATGCTGACAGTTTATAATATTACACATTACAGACTGACAGCAGAGGCGCCATTAGACAATAGTGACAAAGCAACAAATTGCAATTATAGGTGTAATCTCCTTCCTAATCAGGGTTTAGTATTACCAAACATCATGCCTCCATGCAGGTGGAATTTGGCAGCAGTGTGTGTTGCGCCCCTGGAAAAGGGGTGGAATAATTATAACAGCGACACGAGCGGTGTTTCCTCATTGAGAGCGTTTACTC
>JAQMCX010000058.1:4334213-4348817 GCA_029814765.1 Acanthurus leucopareius | reverse complement strand
TATGAAATATCATGAACTCATTGTATTTATATAACTTATAGCAGGCTTTATATTATTTAGTCTTTTAACTTATCACATGTGCGACACAGTCACTCTCACTAGTGGGGGCATTTGTTTATTTATATTTAGTGCTGCCATCTTTATTGATTCAAGTCATCAATCAAAAAAATCCGAGTCAATTCACATTCTGTCAGTCAAATCAAAGCACTTTTGTTTTTAGCTGCGTCACTATAACAGAAAAATGCAGGAGCAGCAGGCTGGCTGTAAATTTTACAAATCAAGTCACAGATGATCCCAACAAAAGCTCAACTGCCATCCACCATTATGCCTCTTTGATTGACAACTTTATGAGCAACCCTGCAAGAGAGACACTTTGTGGAGTTTCTGTAACTGAACTGTGAGCAGGTAGCACTGTTCTACTTTCTTTTACTGCTGAACAGCCTGAGCCTGCTTTAGAGGAGGGACGTGGTCTTATTCCCTGTTCATCGAAATTCTGAAACTTTGGGATGGTGGCAAGGACCGAGAGTTAGAGTGTGCATCCGTAACTTCTGTAGAAAGACAGCTTCCTGTTTAATCTCACTCCCAGATTGTCATAGTGTTGCTTCAGGTCTGCGGTGGATGGCGGTCATACAGAGCACAGGACTGACGGGGGTCTGCACCCTGCATCCTGCATGTTCAGCTTAGGCAGAGGAAACACTTTGGTTAAAGAAAGATCCTGGTTTTAGTTAGATACTTAAAAAGTAAAGACATCCTGTTGGTTGACTTTATACTTTACTTATCAAAGACCAGAATCCCTCCCCAATCTTAACCACGTGCATTGAGTTGCTTAATCAGATCAATAAAAAACATTAACCATGCTTAATTTAACAAGAGCAGACACTTGAAGAAATAAAGCCCCTCCAGATATATTCAGTTCAGTATCTATAATTCATGATTTTGCAGATACTTTAATTTCTGCATTTCCTTTTTTAATGTTGATGTAAAAGGAAAACACAACCCAGGCTTTTTTTTATTTGCCTTTTAAACATTACTACAGTTATATACAGTTAACAACACCACTTTTTGGAGATAGGGTTGCATGATTGCATAAATTAAGCATGGCAGCCATGTAAATTAACCCAATAAAATAAAATTTTCTTTTCCTGGCTCACAGGCCTGCTCTGCAAACTTCTAACTGAGGGGCAATCACCCCAATTAAAAAGTACTGTGATGCATGTTTTGCAAATCTGATTTAGACACTTAGTGTACACAGTTCAAAATAAGTTACATAAATGGGGAGGTGAGCAAGCTAATTCCCCCGTAGAAGAGACTTCTATGCAGAATATATATGCAGAAACAGCTTTCTGGGTCTCTCTGCAAACCAGAGAATGTTTAGTAATATCAGATTAATGCTTAGAAAGCACATGCTGGCCCAAGATGTGTGTCTGTAAGCAGGTGAAAAGCATTTTCTCTAATGTTGCCTTTCTAATTGAATAAAAAAAGAATATTAGCTTCATACACACACATGAACCAACACTTCAGCACATTTTAAATACAAGAAAAAGTCACCCAAAAACACACCAATGCACTCACAGTCCAGTCTTTGCTAGGAAAGATAAGTGTAATTCATGCATAACACATGCTATACACCATTATGTACCCATACATGAAGTGGGAAATCAATTTATTTTAGCAGGCGTTAGCACTTTAACATTCACTCATACACAAATTCTCTTTTCCTGCTTATTGAAACACACACACTCACAGTGATATTTCATTAACAATAGGGAGCCGGGGCTCTTATTAAACCTCTCCTCTTAACTCGCACAGATAAGAAGCTGCTTTATTAAATGCCTTTCTATTCAGGCTGCTATCGATTCATTTTAGGAGGCATTTCAAAAAGTCTTTTTCCTCCCGTACCTCACACTACGCCTCAGCTCCGGCAGCTTAGAGAGACTTTGACTTCTGATCTCTTTCTTCTCTTCTTCTTTTTTTCTTAAATTGATTGTCCAGCACTTTTGCTCATTTCCTCTGCCACATCTGTCCCAGCAAAGGCTTTTTGCCGGAGGAGAAGGGGGAAGACATGCCATTAAGAGTTCACACATGGAAATGTAATATGGTAATTAGAACACTGTATTTCATAGGAAAACAGCATTACCCAGTCTGTCTGTGTGGGTATTATTCTAGTTCTCACTCTACCTCGTCCTGCTCTCGTCTCATACGTATGTGTCTCTTTCCTCTGTGACTCTCTCTGTGACATAGACAAAGGGATCTGGAAGGCTTCTTCACTTTTTCGACGCCGTCTGAGAGTCCTGTCATTGGATTTTTGGCTGCTTGTTAGAGTCTCTGCATTAAAAACGTCAGGATTCTTTCAAATTTGCAAAGACTGCATTTTAAAATCTGACATTCATCTTAATGCATTCTCCTTCTCATGAGTGCAAACCTCTCACATCTCTGCATGGCATGTTTTATATCATTTGGCGTGTCATCTCATTTTTTTTTTCTCCCTAACGTCCCAGTTTTTTCTTTCCTGCTTGTTAGTGTAGAGGAGAAGGGCAGCAGTGTCTTGAGTGTACAGAGAAAAGACCAAGAGACAGGGTTCAGACTTAAGGGCTGGGACGAACAAAGGTTTGTTAAATTTAAATTAAACTTGATTGTCTAAGGAAGCAAAAGAATAAGAGAGACTCTTCCATTATTTTATCCCCACACAAAAAGTCCTGGTTCTCCTCTGTGAAGTTTATATCTTCTACCTATGAGCTGTTTTCTAAAAGTTTTTGTAATTCCAGTTTTCATTTTTATGCTGTGATAACGCAGTGATCGAAGTGTGGTAAGGTTTAGACGAAAACAAAATCAACAACACTTGGGTTTAGGAAAACTCTGCTTTTGGTTAATATACCCAGGTTTGTTGCCTCAAACACAGCTGGAAAAAGTCCCAAAAATTTGTAAAAAACACCTCCTCCTGATGAGAAAGCCAAAATATACATTTGATCTGAACTACGTCACTTTGATAGATATATTGGAAAAGTTTATATAATAATTACAGAACATACCAATTTGTTGTATATCTGGTTTGCAGAAAAATACAGTGTCTGCTGGATGTTGAAATAAGCATTGTGTGCTAAAATCTCACCTATGTCAACTTTAAAATATGATATTTCAAGTATGCTTACAACTCTTTGTGTTGCCCTCAAAAAAGCAAAACTTGTTGATGACTATGGGGTTCGCCTGTTGTTAACACCCAAAATACTTCACATTTGTGCTCTCCCACATTATTTTTCTTGTGTAACTTTGCAATTTGCTTCAGCAATGCTTTTCCCCACAAGAATCATTATGGCGTTATCTAATCTAACATTTAAGTGCTCACTGATTCTCTTCTTCTATTTAAATTAATCATGCAACCTAACGGGATCTAAGCAGCTAATCAAAACTTGTCTAGTTTGTTGTGTGTCAGCTTGTGTTACTCTGCGCCTGCAGTGCTGAACCCACATGGGCTCTCCATGACTTTGATCACAAATGAAGAACAAGCACTGTGTGGGCTCCTGCCAGACTTAATGAAAGCAGGACAGAGGGGAGCTGAGGGACTTGAAAACTCCAGGTGCGCTGGTATCCAGAGATTTATGAAGCCGTTAACACGTGGTTGTTCATGGACAGCTTCAGTGCAGATTTACAGAAATCTACCTGCTATTGAACGTTAATCAAACTGTGCGGTTAAGTTTGTTTTTTCCTCTTTTTTTGTCATGACATTAGGGTCAATGGTAGAAAAACAAAGGTCCGAAAAATTATCTAGCCTCTTGTTTTTCTTATACTAAGTGACAGAAGCATCTGATAAAACACTAATTGCGTCTCGTTGGGATATGTGGGAGGTTTGAGAGAGGGAGACAGAGGGAAATAGAGACAGGTGACTCATTTTTTCATGCTCAGACAGTTAAAGTTAATCGTGCTGTTCTGAACTTTGGCATCAGTGTTAAGTAACATCATTAACTTTAACATTTTCTAACAATTTTTCTAATGGTGTGTTTAAGTAAGCTTTTGACAGTTAATGGCTCTCCCACACTGCACACATTAACAGACACATTAGTAGACACACATCATCATTGTTGTGAGGACACTGCACTCGCTTGCTTTTATTCCAAAAGTTTTATGACACACCAACATAAATCTGTTTTAAGGCTCAACGTGAGCCCCGAAAAATGACTACCCAGTAAGCTAAGACCTTTTCTCTGCATAAAAAAAGAGAAAAAATAAAAAAAAGACTGCATTAGAGGCGACATTTGACTTACCATCTGTGTCACAGCGCCAGTTAATCACACTCGTGAAAAAGAACTTGAAGTACTTGAACTCTTCTGACAGTCCTGTTCTTTCAAGCAAACGCTGCTAAATAGGCACATCGGCTATGATAGTTGAAAAAGGCAGAACTGCCTCCCACCTCCAGAGATTTGATTTGGGTTTGGAGTGTATGTTAAACGCACTGCCTGACTATTAGGCCTTTTGAAAATGCTTGTTGTGTGCAGTGGCCTGGGCTGAGCTGGCTGTTGATTGGAAATAAGCCATCAAACCACCGGCTGCTTATTCAGGAATCTAGTTTTCTGGTTCAGCATTTTAAATACAGAGGTTTCATAACCTTTTAAAAGTGTCCAGTTGCTCTCCCATCATTCACAAGTATCCATAGAACAAGAACTTTTGTTGCTTCAGTTTTGAGAACCACTCCACTGCATGTATGTGGAGTCAATGAGGCAATCATGTAGGATTTCAAAATCAGCTGTCAGCTGTAAAATTTTACTGTAACATTACTTTATATGAAGACAGCACAGAAGTGGGTGACACTGCTGCTACAGCAGTTTGACACATCACTACATTTTGATATATTTTCTGATATGAAAACTTGTCACTATAAAAACTCTTTGCATCTAACATGAATTCAAGCCAACCAGAGCTGCTGTTCCCTTTTAAAGGAGGAACTTACTACTTTTTTAAGCAGTCTTTCGGGCCTACAGGGGATGCGTGTTTGATTCAAAGAGGACAGATTTTGGGTAAAGCATAGCTTTAAGGCCTGACCTTCAAGTGCCAGACTTACAGACATATGGTTCATACAGGCACATGCGCACACACACATACACACACACAAACCTCCCAGATGAGTCTATACTTTGAAGAACTACAGGCTTTTCTCACTTGTTCATCCTCTGTTGCCTAGCAAGGATCTCTATAGCTCCCATAACAACTCTTCTAAAGGCTCGTGCTCTTCATCGAATACACCTTCTCTCTGCCAGCAATCCCTCTATGTGTCCAGCCATCCAACCTCTTGTCTGATGCTCTCCTTTCTAATCAAATCTGTTTCTCCTCCTCATTTTGTCCTCCACTGGGCCCTCTTTTCCTCCTCCACTCTCTCGTCATCATTTTTCTTTTTCCTCTACCTGCCTTTGTTTTTCTGGGTCATCACTTTCAAACCATTTCTTCTTGCTCTCTTTCTGCTCCTTCTCCATCTGTTTTCCCAATTCTTTCCTTCTCTCTGTGAAGCTCCATCTCCTCCTCTCCCTCAGTTTTTCTTTTTGCTAGTCTCTATCTATCTCCCTGTTCTCTCCAAGTCTGTCTAATCCTCACTTTCTCTTGAAGCACTTTTCCAAGGTTTCATCTCTTCCCTTTCCCTAAACTGATCTGTCTTTTTACTGGATCCGTTTCCAAAAGCTTTTTCTTAACACAAGGGCAGGTTTGGCATCTTTAAGACATCAAGCACCTTGATCACAAGCTGAATCTCTTTGAAGACCTGTCAAGTTTACTGGCATGACATCTTTTAGAAACATTAGGAATAAAGCCTCCTCTTGGCATTCATCATCGACATTAAGCAATTGGGACAAGATCCAGTTCACAAAAAGATTAAACTGGCTTACTAATTTTATCATATAGTTTCCACTCTCTAAACATGGGTGACAAAGTTGCTCATCACATCTACCACACTCCGTCCTCTACTAGCAATGTCAGCGGTCTCCTGTTCACTGACCAGCCAGGTAAGCAAGAAACCAGGTAGGCAGCAAGGGCCTCATCCAGGGTCGGAACACTGGGTGTACCCTAAGAAAATCTACCACTCCTGCAACTAGAACCTTTGTCATCAGCCCATGGCACATGAAGACACACCAGCAAGGAGCAAGCATCAGTAGTTTTGGTGTGTATCACACCCAGGTCTTTTGAAATCTAAGCCAGAGATGCAACAATGGTCTTAATATTATGGATGTGTCCCTAGGCAGAAGAGCAGTTCAGTTTTTTGGTTTGCCATGATTGAGGTATGACTTAGTCTGCTTCTTGTAAAATCCAAGTATAAGTATGAATCTGTGTGTGTGCCTGACATCTCTAACTTCAATGTCATCTGCTAAGTTGCGATAGAAAAAGCCACAAGAACTTGGCCCTGTGACTTAAGAGAAGGAGACACAGAACACAACCCTGAGGGACACCAGAGGTGAGGCTCTAAGGTTCAGAAACTATCTGTTTTAAGTTTCACTCTAAGTGCTGTCCATGAGCTGGGCTGTAAACTAGAGGAGCTCAAATGCTGCTGAAAAGTCCATCTGGATGACTGCATCAGAGAAAGAGTCTGCTTTAGCACAGGGGAGTTATTCTGCGACAGCAGGGAGGCCATTATACCTGCTGGAGTGTCTTTGAGCAGGACACTGAATCCTTCCAGCTCAAAGACTGACGCTCTCTCACTAAACATAACAGCTTCTGTCTTTGAGCCAAGATAAGCTACATACTCTAGTATGTAAGTATCCCTGGTGTAACAGGAATAATAAACTTAACATGAAGAGTAACAGGGGTTAGAGATACACAGAGTTCATACTGAGTTCAAATCTCTTCCAGATTATTTACATGAACCTTTGATTCACTAATACTGTATCTCCCTGTTGTGATTAATAAACCAGTTACAGTAATACAATATTTTCCTTTCCTCTTTGACTCAGCCAATGTAGCTTATGTTTAATGCAGTAGGACATGCTAATAGAAACCACAGCTCTGCACAATACACAGGACCACATTTTCCTGTTTACTACTAAAATAAGCTAAGCAGCTAAAATACGAAGGTTTTCCCATAATTGGAGCATAGTTTAATCTAAATTGTTTTGTTGTATCATTACAAACGTCAAACCAAATTACTTGTGTAACGAGGCTGAGACCAGAAGTCTATGCAGCATAATCACAGGATTACATGTACTAACAGAGATAGAGAAGGAAGAAAAAAGGGCACACATGCAGAAAAAGGAAAGAAAAGAGATAAAAGGAAAGTAGTCAGGGAAATACTGTATATTGGAGGCACAGGAGACCTTTCTCTGTGACTAATTCTCTCCAGATCTCTCATTTCTCCCCCTCATTTAGAAAAGACCTGTTTGCACCCCCTCCTTTTGACACACGCCCACACCACTACCACAGCATACACACTATTTCACACACACATATACACACGCACACACACTCACAAAAGACTGCATACACCCACACAAGCACAATTCCTCTCTTTCTCTATTACACACACATACTCCGTCACATACACACACACGCATACTCACACAAGCAAAAAAAAAAAAAAAAAAAAAAGGCGGAATCGCTCGGAGTGTTTGCAGCCCACACTGTTTCCTGTGTGTGGATAAACACACACACATTCACGCACACACGCACACACACACACGCACACACACACTTACATACAGTGATCTGAGACAGAGGAAAAATTACATTTTGTCTTTTGATCCAAAGCCGTTTGATATTTTCCGCCTCGCTTGCACAGCCACTTAGCAGCTGTACGCTTGTGTAACCGGTCTTTGCCGTTTTGTATTTACAGCGTTTGGATTTCTTTGAGCCTGATTTGTATTCTTAGAAATCTTTTTGTGATGTACGTGTTTCAGTGTCAAGAATCCCAAATACTCCCAACAGCAGGCCTCAGACCCCTTCCCGAGGAGACCATGACCCAGAAACCCACACAGAGAGATTTTTGTTGTCAATTTGATATTTAATTAAACTTCTCTGTACGCTGTAAAAAGAGATTATACTGGTGAGAGTGTAGACTGTGATTACTTGCAATGAGTAACTTGGCTCTTGGCCATACTCTGGTTAAGGTCTTATTCGTTTTAAGCTGTTTACATAAACCTTTGATATCCCACAACTGAGCAGCCCTGCTGCCAGAAATAAACCTGTTAAAGGAATATTTCCTCCATGACTGAGCAATGGTGGGTTACTTGTAATTCAGAGGGAGTAAATAATGATCCCAACAGTAAACTGTGCAGTTCTTTTGGTATTTTAACAAATGACATGACTTGTGATGAAATATACATACACCTATAAATTCTGGAGTTTATTCAGTTTATCAGGACTTGGCCTTGTTTTGCGGATCAGGTCCAGCTCTGACCATGTTACAGTGGGGACTGGTAGCTTGAGAGATGCCAGTTCACCTCCTCAACATCAAACCTCTAATTGCTTGGAGCATCAACTCAAAAGGCAGCCCAATTACTCTGACGTCCCTCCTCTTATGTATGCCTGTAGGACCTGTGTGTGTGTGTGTGTGCGTGTGTGTGTGTGTGTGTGTGTGTGTGTGTGTGTGTGTGTGTGTGTAATGAAAAAGATAACAACTGAATGTGAATTTCTATTTCCCGAAGCAGGATTAATAAATGACAAAATTTAGGGCAGCTATGGACTGAAGTGTTTTTGGGTGAGAAACTCAACCCTTGGGCCACTGGTGTGTGTGCATCGGTGTGTGCATCGGTGTGTGCATCGGTGTGTTTCGATGAGCATAACTCCTGATGGCCAGGTTGAAGCTTTGTGGCAAAGAGAGAAATGAGAGAAAATTAATTAAATTAATTAAAATTCACCCAATTAAACCAAGAAGTCCTTTGGAGGTCGACTTGTCCAGAACAATGAAACCAAAAACAGCTCAGACAATAACATAAACAGATCCCTCAGTGAAAACAACCAACTTCAGCAATTATGTGGTAATCAGTTGCTCATTGTATGACAATGCCAAGAAATTAGGTCTCAGGGCATTTCCCCAGGACCATGTCCCAGGTTACAAATCACCAGTCTGATCACTCATGCCCGGGCTGTTTACTGACATAGGAACAGGCTTCAATAGCATCAAAATGCCACAGTATCACATACTTGTGACATATTGCACGTGGCCCTTTCTGTGGGTTGCTATGTCTGCTTTTTGGAAGGAGAGAGAGAGAGAGAGAGAGAGAGAAAGATAGAGAAGGAAAAAGTGAAGAGAGAGTGAAGTCAAGATGATTATAGGAGCATAACAGCAACTGGTTTCAAAAACAAAACTTTCATAAGAAAGTTCCTCATCCACTGATGTCAAAAACCCCTTACGGTCTGATCCTTGGCCCCCGGTTAAGGGCCAGTAGTTTTCAATTTTTTTGGATATTTTAGGATTTTTACAACATTTTTTTAGTTAAGTTTTTAGTGTTTGCACAAGCATGTCCACACAATGTTAAATGGATTGAAAGAATGTAGCCACAGATTCTGGGTAGAAAGTTAGAGAGTAATTTTAGTTGGAAGATTTGCACCATGATATGAAAGAATATTTACTCTATTCTATTCTATTCTTCTGTTTATTCTATTCTAAAGTTTAAGTAATAAAACTGCATGACAATTGCAAAGATTTCCATTCAAATTTAAACTGCAGTTTTTTATGAGTTTTCAGTGTCAGCAGTTATTAGGAGTAGGAACAGATTGGTTAAACAAGCACTGTAATCTTAAAACAAGTAATTGGAGTGACCAATCACAAAAAAACATTTTATACCATATCTTGGGGAAAAATAGATGTACTATTGTAGTCACTATTCGCATTTTCTCCACATCTTATCCCTTTTCAGAGCCGAGTAGCCTGTCTGAAGCTCTGCTTTTTCTGTGAATATTTCTGTCCCTCTCTTTCCACACTCAGCAGCTCCCTTCCCACTTTCATTTCACTCTCTGTCTCAACCTCCTCTTCTAAATGAAGCTGTTTATGTAACACTAG
Source organism: Acanthurus leucopareius (assembly GCA_029814765.1). Taxonomy (NCBI): domain Eukaryota; kingdom Metazoa; phylum Chordata; class Actinopteri; order Acanthuriformes; family Acanthuridae; genus Acanthurus; species Acanthurus leucopareius. Next base: position 4,338,847 of record JAQMCX010000058.1, on the reverse strand, counting down.
AATTGTAATGTAATGCGACAAGCAGACGCTTCCCCAAATTTACATAATATGATCAAACATGCTGTGTGTGTGTGTGTGCGCGTGCATGCGTGTGCGTTTATGTGTGTGTAAAAATTTATGTCTAAAACTAATTTTCCCTCCAGTATCTATCCTGTGTCCGCAGGCACAGTTTGTCTGGAAAGTACTACCCAACTGTTTAGAGGAGTTTTTGTGTGTGTGTGTGTGTGTGTGTGTGTGTGTGTGTGTGTGTGTGTGCATGCGGGTGTGTGTGTCTGCAAGTGCGTCTATGTGTTTGCACCTCTTTGCATTTTTATATGCCTGTTAATTGTACTGTCCCAATTTTAAGGCATAATTTTCTCCAGAGTGCTAATTGTAGATTAATAGAGTTAACTTTGTACAACAGTACAAACAAAGCCTGGAGCATCACTTTTACAACCTTAACATTCAAATTAACCCTTCAGATAGAGCTAAGAAACAGCTACTATGACAAGAAAATAACAGATAACAGTTAGAACTCTTTGAGAGTGAATCCAATTTTTTTAAGTAAGAAAATTTAAACAATTTATTGATACAAACCAAAAATCCTTCATCCTGTGCTGCTACAGCACACATACAATTTTCATGAAGGATCTATAATGTGGGACATTTATGGTCCTTTGGAGGTCCATTTGTCCGGGACAGATGGCTAGCTACATGCTCCAAATGTCGTGTCATTTCACCTTGCAACAGCAGCAAAAGTTTTCAATGAAAAATGGTGGGCTCATAAGAGTTTTTAAAAAGCCTCAGATCACATTTGATTCAAGCGTATACACACCGGTAATGAACTGAGGTGTCAGATGTCACTTATGAGTCAAACCTTGACTGAAACAATTAAAAAAGATACACAGCACTGATTCAAATCACTGCAGTTACACAACCTGAGTTTCCGTGTTTGTGTATTAATGAGGTGAACAATGATTCATTCTGTCACCTTAAATGGTAAAATAAAATGGACTCAGTGAAATACAAACACTAAAATCCGTCGGAAGGGACACAAATTAAACCAATGGAAGGAGGAACAGTGTTAAATGAGGAGAGCAGAACTTTTCTTGGGCCATTAAATAACTACCACACACTGCCACTTCGTAATGAATGTAGGCATGTTAGCGGCTCAGTCTCTGCCCAAACAAGTCGTGGGGAGGCAGGAGGCAGATATGTGCTGCTTCCCCCGCCCGAGGTGCAAGATGCCAGAGAGCTGCTGGATTTTTGTTCTTCCCTCAGTAAATGATCTGCTGTCACGTTACAGTACTGTTATGGTGCCAGCATACAGGACCAGGGAAAGTGGAAGACAGTCCACTCAGGGTGTTTTCATTGGGTGGCTTGCAGAAGTTCAGGCATGTATGGACGTCATTTAATGGTCAAGCATTCTATGTTGGGAGACAGGTGGTAGACACCATAATCAAAAAGTGTAAAGACAGTCGACATGGAGACGTAACTGCCTGTCTGTCTCCAACCTCTCCCTCTATGCTCATTTGTTGTTGCTGTTGTTGTTGTTGTGTTCTGTTTGTTTGTTTTTTCATTTCAGAGATTATCAGGACATTTCAAGACCTTCCATCTGAGCTGCCAGTGAGGCCTGGCTGTTACCCTGACAAAACACAGTCATGCTTTTTACTACAAAACACTATTTTAACACTGCAATAAATTATTAGAAGTATGAAACAAAAAACTGTTTTTGAGGTGTAAACTAAATTTTATGACTATATAGTGATCAAACATTAACATTATTGCCATATTTCGGTGGACGTTCCGACTCCTCACTTAATGTTTCTTTGTGCTAATCCTCACTGCAGTAAGATTCAGTTTTGCACAATGATTCAGACTGCAGCTTTTGATGGCTGCAAAAGACATCAGACTTCATGTGATTCCTCATGATGTTAAACAGCAGGGCAACAGCCACATGCTGACCCGCCCTCACAGATGGACAGACCACTGAGCTGCAGCCTCTCCGAGCCACAGCACAGGAACCACACAGAAACTTTTACAAAAAGCCGTCAGTGTGCTTCTAGTGACTGTGAAGCTCCAGAAAACTCTGTGTCTCCAGCGTGGACATGGAGATTCTGACAGCAGCTGTTCCTGACTGGTTTGCTCCGACTGCCAGGTCTAAACATCTGGTCCTGCTACACTGGTTGGTGGTTAGTCTGTCATGCTGTCAGTGCCTCATGTCATTCACTATGTAGCAACAAGACCACGCCCCCTACGATGGTTGTCAAGTGTAGTCCTCCTCTAAGTTTTTAAAATGTGCTCCAAGTAAGAGATCTGGATCTAATTTGAGGGTTAAATTATACTTGAAAAGAGAAAACCAAAATCATTTTTTAAGTTTTCTGGTGTCCAGATATTATCAGCCATTATACATGAACCCAGCAATTCTGAGGTCCCCAATCCCTGAACTGAAGACTGCTGGTACAACATTCACCCCCAGGAAGTTTTCAGAATATTAATCATCAAATAAATTTTAACATAAAATTAAAAATGATCTCTGGGTCTAATTATAGTTATGATTTTGTCATCTCCACTTAACTTTGAATACTGAAATAAATTGATTCGGTCTATGTTAGACAGATGAGAGGTAAAATTCTACAGTGTTAAAGCAATCAGATACTTTCTGCCCCAGTTGCTGCCACTTGTTCTCATTTTCCTCAGTTCAGCGGTGGAGCCAGATCACTTTATGCTAGAGGAGAGATCATTTTTTAAAAGCCCTTAATGAAAACTGAGAGCAAAAAGGGGGAAAAGTGCAGTTTTTATGCCAGGAGTGAGTGAGTACAGTTTTACAATCATGTTGATCCAAGTTTAAGTGTAAAACACAGCTCAGCTGGAGTTCACTTGTAGTTCACTTACCTCCACCTTGTTGCCTACATCTCTCCACCCACCATTTCACCCAAATTTGGCTCTGTCATGTTTTTCTTCACATTTTCCAGAAAAATTTGCAGCATAAATGTGAAAAGCAATTGGGATTTTTTTTTTTTTTTTTGATGACTGTTTCTGTTTTGGCAGTCTAATGCAAGAAATGATAACATTTGTTTGTTATTTTTTTTCAATTGAAGCACTGATATGTGAGAGAGAGTACATGTATGTGGGTGTGAGAAGAGCCACAAGGTCTGTGTGAGGGGGAGAGAGAGGGACCTGTAGTAACAGAGTGAGAATGTGTGTGGACCTATTTAGTCTTTTGGAGAAGGATTTGTAAATTAAAAGCCCTCCCTTCCTTTTCTCTTTCTAATAAGAAGCAGTGATTGATACACTGAACTAGCTCTCTCCTCTCTTCCTTTCTCTGTCTCTCACTTTATTCCTTCCCTAATTTTCCATCCTCTCTGTCAATCTCTCTCCTACCTGCCTCCACCTACCACTCCTCCCTCTACCCCTCCCATCACCCTCTTCCCTCGGTCCCTCCGTGCTCTCCCTCTATCCCCAAATCTCCCTCGATCCGTCCATCTATCCATCCCTCTCTCTCATTTCTCTCTTTATCCCTCTCAAAGGGAAATATCATAGAGAATTTGGCAGGTACTCCAAAGATAGAGAGTGGGCTGAGAGGGAGAGGCAGAGCAGAAGAGAGAGACAGAGCATTAGAGGGAGAAAGAGAGGTAGAGAGGAGAGGAGAGCCAGGACAAAAAGGCTTTCACATCTCATTTTTTGGATGGTGGTTTCTGTTTGCTGTGAATAATTTATTGCCTCCTCTTTTCTGCATGTTCTGCATTTGATAGACATGTTTATTTAATGCTGATGTCTATCAAATATGTAAACAAGACAAAAGGAGAAAAAAGAAAAAAACAGTGGTTGTTCAAAAAGTGACCGTGACAAGGAGTAAATGATCACTGTTGAGAATACATAACCCCTCCTGTCCCATTTGTTTGCAGACTACAAACAATGTGATATCAGTGGCACATTTTAGTGATGCCAGCAGGAACCCTCAGCGGGGGCCCCTCGGATCGGGGTCAGACACACAGCAGCAGCACTGGAGCATGTGGGACTCATCTGACTTAAAGGAAACAGCAACACCGAGGCTCTTGCCAACATGGAGAACTGATCTCAGAACAGGACTGATCTCAGCTCCTTTGATTAACTAGCAGAGTCTTAAAGCAGCATATTAGTCTGAGACCGGACCTGACGGCAGCTTACTGTATATCAAAGAGGCAGGAGCATCCTGTAATTATGGCTTTGAACCAGTTACAGCTCCAGTCAGCAATTGGCAGTTTGCTGCCCCCTGTTGGATAACTTTACTGTGGTGGTAAATGAAGGCTGAGTTAAATCTCTGCCACTGTTATCATGAGAATAGAAAGGATTTAAATCTGAAGAAAATGATCAAACAACTGCTCTGAATTTTGATTTAAATTGTTATTTGAAATAAAGCAGAACTCACTGCCTAACTTAACTAAATGATGTGGAACCAATTTAAATTTAATGCCAAATCTAAATGAAAATCTTTTCATACAATTGTATTTATTTATTTATTTATTTATTTATTTATCACATATGATCAGTTTAGAAACATTCCATTTCATAGAGTAAATTCAGTTCTTTAGCTTTGTGCCGTCAGATCCCGCCCACCTCTGAGTCTGGATCTGGCCGAGGTTTCTGCCTGTTAAAAGGAAGTTTTTCCTCGC
>JAQMCX010000058.1:4300370-4328311 GCA_029814765.1 Acanthurus leucopareius | reverse complement strand
GATTATCAGAGATTTAGATTTTTTTTGTTCGAGAAAATAGTGGTTTGAGATTGTGTTAGAGTGTGTGTGTGTGTGTGTGTGTGTGTGTGTGTGTGTGTGTGTGTGTTTGAGATGAATAAATGATGGAGCTATCTGTGTGTGTGTATGTGTCTGTGTTCCTGTCAATTGACATCCAGAGGTCTTCCTATCTCTCTCTCTCTCCATCAATTGGCCATGCGGACCAATAAATCTCTATGTATCCTCAGAGAGGGATGTTTTATTGAATGCCTGCAGCACCGTTAAAGGTAAACATCAGACACAGATGAGGAAGATCCAGAAATAAGTTCAGAAAGGCAACAGATATCTGGAGGAGAATGTACTGTAGACGAGCTTTAATCCAAATACTGGTCAATATCTGGAATTGTCTGCAGGGTAATTTGAATGGCGAGGCTTAACATGACAAGGGCTGCTGCTGCTGGGATTTAATGAGTCGGAGTGACGTGCTCCATCGAGTCATTTGCCACTCAGTTCAGCTATTGTGCAGCTGTTGCCAAGAATTAAATACTGTTGGCTGTAAATAGAGTTAAAAGGTGCTATGAGTAGCACTTAAAGACCAATAAGTTACATTAATTTTAGGATGTAAGAGTAATTGCTGTCAACAAACACTGGAGATCACTGAGACCCCTGGCTGCTTTGTACACTGCATTGTGAGACAGAGTCATATTTGTTTTGAGTATGAGAGCAGCAGTTTTATGTTTGTCAGATTTGTAAACATTTGTTTACACAAATTACTGCTTTCAGTAAAAGGTGGCAATCAGCTGAGCTCTATTAAATGTTTATGTGTTGCTGATCAAAATATAAAGTATTTATTTACTTCATAATGTTAATTAGGATCAAAAATTTTCTTTCCGCATTTGGAACTCAGCCGCCACCATCCAAAATACTCATTTACAATAGGATATATCTCCTGTGCAATAGTTTTTGTTGTTTTTTTTCATGAATATTTTTATATTTTTGGTGGAGATGTGAGAGCAGAAAGCTGGCAGGAAATGCAGGCAGGAAGTTACAGTAAATGGCATGCATGAAAGGTCAGAGTCATACAAGTGGAAGTGTTGCACTTTATGATCTCTGTATATAACCCTTCAGCCCTCAGGGGCCCTGTTCTAAAGACACATTCCCTCGACAAATTCAAATCAGTTCATTTTCAGTATGTTTGTTAAGCACTTTTTTAAACAAAGAATGTTTTTTATTTTATTTTTTTTAATTAAATTACAATAATGTAATTTTCTGACAGGTATCACACAGGGTGTGATTAATGAGTTATTGTCATAAATAGAACAAATAAACTTTAGAAAACCATGCAAATATATTCAGACATAAACAACATAAACCCTGCCTGCAATCACACATTTACTCCACTGGTTGTGGAGGATAGAGATCACTATTTTGTAGAAGTCATTCTCTTGGACCTACATAAAGTGGTTCAAGATGCTGACTTTAACATCATCTTTATGATTGAATGAGGTCCTTTCTTATCTTAGGGGAGAGTTAGTCGTCTAAGGGTGCCAAATTTATGTGAGTACAGAGGGTGTATATGTTTTTCAAGTCCACAAAACTTTCTCCATAATCACTCTAAGAGTTGAAATAACAATGAGGGTATAACTCGTGTTTTTCCACATTATAGCACAAACTTAATCACACCTCATATTTCTGTGCTGTACATTAGTCAGCAATGTGCAATGAATATGCAGATCACACCAACATCAAATTTACACATTCATTTTAGTGTTATAGAGTTGAAGTCTGAGACATTTTATTAACTTCTGAGTTACCACATTATTGTGCTGATGGCATCACTGAGCTCCCATCACAATTTGACAATTTTTAAAAAAATGACTTTGACCTGTTTTTGGTGCCAGATGAAAAGTCAAAGAATGATTAAAGCTTTCTTCGATCTATCAAAATATCTCAGCATCAAAAAGGTGATATGGCACTAAATTTTGCACAGACAATTAATGATCCCGAAGGGTGAATCCAAGTTGCACTGAGGATCCTCTGACTTTTCCCTTAATGTCACTATTAGGTTGACATTTGGTTAAGTGTCTCTGCTACTTGATGGATTATCATATTTGGTGCACACATACACACACACATATGCCTGTGATGTCTTTGTAAATCTGTTAATTTTTTAGCTGGTGACATTATGAAACCATAATATTGTTTGTAATAACAACATACCTGCAAAACTAAATACAATCTCATCAGCTTCTGCTTAACTTGAGGCTTTATTTAAAAGCTCACAGAGAGTTTGAGGTGGAAGTAAAATTGTAATATTTTAAAGAATTATCTTTTTAGGTTTCCAATCATGTGAGAACAGCACAAATATTAGTTTCTCTGTGTTTTTAAACATTTCTTGTAGTCTGGACATTTATAAAAGAGAGATTTAAAGGTTAGGAAGTAAAAGTAAACCACATTTTCAGAACTGTGTGATTAAAGAGTGTTTTTCTTTTCTGAAAAAGGAAACTGTCAAACAGACTGCACCATGTCTACAAGGTACCCTCACCGTCTTGGTGAGATAAAAGCCTCTGTGTTCCTAAAAGTACTGCTTTCAGAAAATAAAGAAATTGAGATAGTGCTTCAAGGTTTTTTTTGTAGCAACACAATATTCTTAACACAGTCCTTGTGTGAATGCAGAGAATGTGTTATCGTTACCCTACTTTTTGAAACAAATGGTGTGAAGGCACAGAGAGTGGATAGAAGTCAAACCATTCATTATGATCCAGAGGATAAGAGTCAATTTCCTTGTATTTTAAAGAAAAATATTAATTGTACCAGAGTTTGGTTGATCTTATTAAAAAGGAGTCACAGAATAAATGTGGTTTGTGTATGCCAAGCTGCTGCCAGGAGGAACAATGGGTGCTGATAGGCACTGTGCTTTTTTATCTCAGTGGAAAGGGTTTTTAACCAAACATTTGGCAAAAAGAAGCAAATGTGGAAAGAAAAAACAAAAAAAAACAAAACAAAACAAAAAAAACTAGTAATATTCTCTAAAGTATTTACCACAAATATTCTTTTCCGGACTTTACCGTGGTCTGTCTGCTGTTTTAGGTCACTATTGTGATCTTTTGGTTGGGCACTTCTGTCTGTGTTCAGAAACACTAGGCTTACAGGTGACGTTTATTTTTTTGGAAAAGCTGAATAGAGCCGCTATATATAGATATAGATATATAGCTCTAGTTTTTGTAAGAGTCCTCTTTTGGTTATATTTATTTCTTTTATTTAACAGCACCTGGTGGCCCTCTTTATTGTAGTTCTGCCTCATCTTCTTTTGTTTGTCTCATTTTATTTATCAATTCCATCTGATTTATGTTGCTTCCTTTTCTCCTACAAGCTGGGTTGTAACAATGTATTGGATGTTACTGATTGTTTCTTTAATGATTTTGTTGGTCCTTTGCTCCTCTGGAGTTGACTTAATTATGTCCACACCTACTTGATTAACTACGTCTGTGGTAATGACATAGTGAATCTCTGATTGCCTGGACACCAACGTTGCTATATATATATAAGCTTCAGCTTGCTTTTGAACATGTACTGGTGCAATGAATATGTCCAAAGACATTAGCTGGGTTTACATGGAGCCTTTCAACTGATCAAAAGAAAAGTTGTTTCATATACACAATGCAATTGATTTCATTCCAGCTGCATTCTTTCTGTGCATGCACTTTGTCGTCATGTATATATGAGCAGACATTTCTCTACTTTCAAAAACTGGATGATATAAAGCAGCTTTGACCAATCTTTGCTGCAGATCTTTATTCACATTTTCTGATCTTAGGAAGAGGCAAGAGCAGAGAGGTTAAACAGTGCAAAGTAACATAACCATCATCAAAACAGCCTTCTTGTGTTTGCAATATCTAACATTAGAAGTGTGTTTGTGATGTTTTCAGTTAATTTAGGATCCAAAAGCAGACATCAAGACAATGATTTAAGGATAAATGAAATTATTGGTAATTTCATGGATAAGGGTGGGTAGAGGAGATTGAGACTGATGAACACAGGATGGGAGTGTGCTGTTGAAGCATGATGCATGAGACTGGAGAACGCTGGTGAGGTGTGTGGCACAAGGCTGGGGGTTGGGCGTGCAGTGGCAGAGACAGTGGTTGAGACAGGGTGGTGGAGAGTGCTGGATTTACAGCACGAGGCTGGAGGAGTATGAAGCTGGGCAGCATAATGGATGTGGCACTGAAGCTCTGAGTGGACACTGGAACAGCAGGCAGACATTGGAGAGAACACTGGTGAATAATGGCGACGAAATCAACAAACATATACCAGAGAATCTGACTGGAAGTAATATCTGAACTAAGGAGCCAACTCACAAACACAAAAGGTGCATAAACAATCTAGCGATTGGTGAGGAGAAGTTCTTGGTATGTATGCTGTGCTTGATTAGAACGAGGCACAGCTGCACCAAGACCAGAGCTTCAGCCACAAGTAAACCATGCCCAGCCTCTGTCAATGAAACACAGCACAGGGAACCCACACACAACTCCACAGTTCAAAAATGCATGATAATCCCCAGAACACAGCAGTGTTTTTATCAGGCTGTTGATTGATTACGAGCATCATAATAACAGCAAACTACTGCACTAAAAGGATAATATACATCCATCTTTAGCATTGATCAATCACATGATTTATTTATCAGACAGATGTTTCGATTAAATGCATTGACCGATATAAACACCAGACCTTACGAGATCACATCACATACAAACAGTCGACCCCTAAATCTTCAATCATAATAATTTCAATCAGAAGGACTCAAAGTGAGCATGTAACTGCAGTTATTCAAGAACCTTAAGAACAGCTTGCAGTTGTAGCAGACCAAGTTCGGTTATGTGGAAGCCACAAAAGACTGCAGTGCTGAAAAAAAATCAGGTTGTCTCCAACAGCCTTGTTGATTACCTCCTTCAATATACAGTCTTTTCTCAAAAATGTACTAAATTAAAAAAAAATGAGTCAAGTGAAAGCAACCTGCTAATGGATAGACTTAACACAAGATCATCTGAGCCAGTAATTTACATATGCCATTTATACCTTTGAAGCATCAGGTCTGCTCTGAATGTGGGGATTGAGAGTGGGGAGGGGGGGTTAGCAGCTGCTTTTGAGAACAAGAAGTATCACATGTCTTTCCATCCTGATGCAACTAATGACTGAGCATTAGTCAGAAAAAGAGGTACCTTTTAGCATCAATCCCTTGCCACATATGCCTCCACTTTTTTGAGTTAAAATCAAAAAACACAAGAGTTACCTGAAGAGGTACATGCTTTGTCTCTTCACTATACTAAAAATCTCTGCTTTTAATAATTTATCTTCTCACCTCAGCAAACAGGTTAAAATAAGTTGCATTTATTGTAGTAGTTAGCTAGCTAAGGCTAATATCAGGTATTGGTGTTGTCTGTTGGGCATTTAATTAAAAAAATTTAATTATGAAATAACGATAAAGTTATATATATATATATATATATATATAATGGGAAGTGCCTCGCAATTTGAATAATTTATTTACAAGGAAGTTCTTTGTTTTACTTACACAGGTTTATCAAGGTTTCTCAGGTTTTACTTTTTGTCACACCCAGCGGGTGAAGGGGAGTTTTTGTAGGTTTGTGGGGTGTTCTACTTTGACATTTTGGATTTTGTCTTGTGACTTCCTGTTCTGGTTTGATAGTCTTGTCTTCCCTTGTGTCGTCATAACGTTTACTCCCTGCCTTTTGTGTCTACCCTAATGTGTTTCACCTGTGTTAATTATCCCACCTGTGTCTGATTACCCTTGTGTGTATATAGTCTCAGCGTTTTGCCCTGTCTGGTTGTCAGATTGTTGTGTGTGTATGTGTGTGTTAGTACTTGGAGTATGTTCAGTTGTTTGAAGTGCGGTTTATTACGTTTTTGTTGGAATAAAGCTAATCCTTCCGTTGGACATTTTCTGCATTTGGGTCCTCCTTCCTTCCCTGAACGTGACAGAATGATCTGACCAAAGAATGGGCCCAGCAGAGAATCCCGTACCCCGTCAAATGACTCTTCTCGAGTACGTCTGTTTTCTTGCATCCCAGACAGCCGGTAATAGACATGGACAATGGGGTACTGAAGCGTCCCTGGTTCGGAGTCCCTACGAGGGCACCCGTCTGGCACGTGGGGGCTGCAATCAGTCAGGAGACGTTCGCGCCGCCACGCAGACTCAATCCAGATGGGTAGCCCGGGCGGCGGACAGGGACTTCAGGGAAGGCTGGGTGTTTTGGTTCCTGGACGATCTGGTGTTGGGGGCGCTGCACTGGAGATCCGACGGAGTCTGCTGGGGAACTCACCTGGGGTTCGGGCGGACTCAACCTCGGCTCCTGTGTTGGAGGTACAGGCTCAGGGGTTCCCAGTTCCTGTGCCCCGGCGTCGGCTGTCACCTGTCCCCGTGCCCCGACAGCGACGCCGGTCAACCCCAGTCCCTGTGCCCCGGTGTCGGCTGTCGCCTCTCCCCGTGCCCCGACAGCGACGCCGGCCAGCCCCAGTCCCTGTGCCCCGGTGTCGGCTGTCGCCTCTCCCCGTGCCCCGACAGCGACGCCGGCCAGCCCCAGTACCTGTGCCCCGGTGTCGGCGGTCACCTGTCCTCGTGCCTCGACAGCGACGCCGATTTCCGCCTGTTCCTGTGCCCTGGCGTCAGCGGTCACCTGTCCTCTTGCCTCGACAGCGACGTTGATCATCCCCGGTTCCAGTGCCCCGGCGTTGGCTGTCCCTGGTTCCCGGGCCTTGGAAGCGACCCCGATCATCCCCGGTTCCAGTGCCCCGGTGTTGGCTGTCCCTGGTTCCTGGGCCTTGGAAGCGACGACGATCATCCCCGGTCCCTGTGCCCCGGCGTTGGGTCCTCCTGCCTTCCCTGAACGTGACACTTTTTCTTTTGTTTATCTTTTTTTCCATGAGTGAAATGTTACTTGATTATGGATCTTCTAGTACTCTACCCACTACTGATTCAGATAACAAAACCCAAAGAACACTCATAACTGTCATTTTGTGGTCAAGGTACAGGCTACAAGACCTTATAGGATTTGGGGCACAACTATGGGGGGCATTTTCATTTCATAAAGCAGTCAGTTTACAAACAAATGTTGACAAAGAGGCCATGGCTAATTAACAACCCATTGTGGTCTTATTCAAGTCAAAACAGCTTTATTTATGCAGCTCTATTGCAACGTTGTTTTCCTACCATCTTACACAAAAATGTAATCATTTTCCAGAGCACTCATTGACTGAACACAAGAAGCAAACTAAGTAGTTAGTGAGTAAAGTGCAGTATTTTGCAGCTGTGTATTTGTGGAAAAGTAATGTCATTCTGAAGCCACTGGGTTCAAGGGTTAGGGCCCTCTCCCCCACTAAAAAATAGTTATTCCTATCAACACCTTGGAAAGTGGCATTGAAAAATTACTGAATGGTAGAATTTATTGTATAAGACAAGATAAAGTCCCTTGATTGTTTTTAAGTTAATAGTGAAGACAAACTGAGGACTTTAATACAGCTTATGCACCCCTGAGGCAAAGGAAAGCTGCTGACATACTGCAGGCTTGAAGTCAACAAACCATTATTGACAGCGAAGATGGAACAAACATTGGCTGCTACTCAAGACTGCCTTGTGTCTTCATGAATATCCAAAGCCATTGACACGGAGGGGACACTTTGGCATAAAAGAGAAACTATATGATGTCAAACCTTTTTGGCCAAAGCAACATCCTACATCCTACTATCTGAAATCTCAGATGCATATACAATCAAACAGAGATTAAAAGGAATAATGATTAGTAAAGTGACTCTAAGTCATAATATTACCTGTATTTAAACCTTAAAGACAATCCACAGATTCAGTATTTACTCTCAGAAGGTAAGAGATGGTTAACATTATAGCAGCAGATGCCAAAATAATCTGACCGATACTCCTTTGTTCGCTTCAAATTTCAAATATGCTTGATCCTACATTTCTCATATAGCAACTCAAGGATATTGTTAGAGTAAATTTTTCAAGTCCAAACTATGACAACCATAAAGACATTGTTCAGGTTATGTTGTAACTTGCAACAATTCCTAATAGAAATCATTTTTTCAGAGATGCAAATTAAATTTTAAGAGACATTGCCTTGGAAGGAAAGGAAAGAGAAAATTTTGTTTACCAATCTCAGTTTGGCTCTTCTCACTTAAGCCCCCTGTGCATCAAAAGACAGCTTTGACTCAAAAGTAACAACTTGCTTGTGGTTCAAGAGGTAATTATTACCACTTCTGATTTAAAGTAATTGAACTACAAGAAATCTGTGAACATCTGTTTTTTTAAGCTTAGCATGGCAAGACATCATGTATGCCACCTGTGTTGCCAGGCTTTAAACAAATATACAATCGGGTGTCATCTGCATAACAATGGAAATCAATGTCAAATTCACACTGAATTTTTTCTCTATGGATAGGATGTATAGAATGAATAAGAGGAGACACAGAGCAGACCCCTGGGAAACACCACAAAGAGAGGAACACAAGAGGAGGAGGCATCACCAAGCATAACAGAGAGGGGCCTGTTTCTGATAGACAGATGGAAAATGAATCCAGTCCAGAGCCACATCATTGAGGCAAACACAGTTCTTCAGAAATATGGTAAAGATGTTGGGCTGAGATCAATAAAATGGAGTTCAGGCCTGTTTCAACAGAGGTCATTCAGTCTACATCACATCTTCAGGGTCTTTGCCATGCACACATACTAAATACAAACATGTAGAATTCTCTCCATTAAATACATGAAGATTGAAGATGAGACGCTCAGATATCTATCAAGTCAACCCATGGTAAGGAGGTTGGAAATAGAGAGGGCTGAGATGGAAAAGGGACTAATGATGTCAAACAATGACAAAATTTCAGGAATTCTTTAGCTGTGTGCAGTTTTCAAAACCTTTGGTTTCTGGTGTTACCTTAAATCCCCCTGCCTGCTCTTTTGCAGGGTTTACAATGTGCTGATGCATTTTTTAAATCTCTGTTAGCAATGTTTCATTCGAAGAAAAGCTTATCAGCGCTGTGTTTGACACATTACAATCAGATCTGTCATGCTGCTCTCAGAGAAGACCTAGTGGGGCTGAATGAGTCACACCATAGGCCCTATGGTGCAGCTCCATTTCCAGGCCTTTAAAGCTTTGGGGTGAGTCACTGAGTGAATCATTTGAAATAGAAAGGCTTCTTGGTACACAGGTTCCGCAGGAAGCTCTAATCTCTCGTTTTATTATTTAACTGCAAATGAGAGCCGAGATTGTTTTCACAAATGTTTCTTAACTCGAAGACCCAAACCATAAGGGTGAAAAGTTTATTAGTTGTGGTTAGTTGTGGTTGAAATTACAGTGACAATTTTTAGTCCTTTCCTTTTTCTTTTTTTGCATGAGAACAGTTGAAGCCTTAGAGCTTGGGAATAAAGGTATAAGTGCTCTTGACAAAATAAAAAACAAGGAATTTTACAGAACAAAAAGCACAAATGAGATGAGAAGGTTTACATATCCTGTAAGCCTGGTAGTGAAATAGCTAAGTTCTTGAAAAACATAGAATTTAAGCTGCACCACTCATTTTTTGTACATTAACAATGATTAAACATCCCTGTATAGTGTGAAATGTGTTTTTTGTACCAATAAACCCTCAAAATACCAACTTTGCAGTTCATGCAGGCAACAAACAGACAGACTAACAAGCCTCAGCATTCTCTTGCACAAAAAAACACACAGTTGTGACCATTTCATGTTTTTTATCTGAGGTCATTTTGTTTTGTGAGCCCCTTTTTTTAACCATCTAATAGAGCACTCTGTGACACATACCCATGCTTTGCAACATTTTGCTTTGCACATAGTCAGTTCTTCACCCACTGTCATATTATAGGATTATTTGTCAGATTTGCTAGTGTGTTCAGATCAGCACATCTAAGTTTCTGCCAATAAAAAACGGTGTGCCACAAGGTTTAGTTTTGGGTCCAGTCCTCTTTTTTTATTTATCAATGACATTGTCTCATAACCAAATTATTGTAAAGCCCATCTTTATGCGGATGACTCTGTTATATATTGTATTGCAGATACTTTTGAACTGGCTATTGGGAAGCTGCAGCATTCCTTCAACAACCTCCAGACAGATTATATAAATCAAAAGCTGGGGCTCAGTGCAGGTAAAAAAAAAAATATGGTCTCCTCAAGATTAAAAGCATAGAGTACTGTAATCTTGAAATCTCAACTGTTGATGAGTTTTATATTGAAAAGGTTACTGAATTGAAGTATTCAAAAACCACATCAGTTATTTAGTTTCTAAATTACGTCAAAAAATTGTCTTCCTTTACAGAAATAAAATCTTTTGCCTGCTTTACCTGCTTTTTCTCTGTAGAGCTTTTGAATCAACTGATCAATCAATTCTGGATTGTGGTGACATAATTTACAGAAATGCTGCTTCCTCTCCACTTAAACCTTTAGACTCAGTTCACCGATTGGCCTTCAAGTTCATTACAAGTGACAACTACACTACTCATCACTGCTTCCTCTTTAAAAAGGTCAGTTGGCCTTCTCTGTCAGAGAGATGTAACAAGCACCAGTGTTTGTTTGTTTTTTTATCTTTGAGCCCTGATTGGAGAATTACCACCATACATTATATCTCTTTTACACTGGGACACTGGTCATATCCAAACTCTATCCAGTGACTGGCTCCTCCTTCAGGTGCCTCGTGCTAGGACTGAGCTGGGTAAAACTGCTTCTATGTGCTGCAGTTTCTAGGTATCGTTTGCAGCAAGATCTACAATTAAACTCTTTTGTATAATTTGGACACTTTAGGTCCTTACCAAATAACTGCCCACTACCTGTAAAAATAATAATTATAATAATATTATAATAAATATAATAATAGTTCATTCACTATTTTTGAGTGTATCCGTCTCTTCTACAGTCAAATTTCCATACTTATTGCAGTCTTTCCCTGCCAACCCTGGTCCATTTGCTTTATAAAGAGCTGTAAAATAACTAGCCACACTTAAGGAAAAAAAACATCCCAATGAGGAGCAGGCTGGAAAACAGATGTTGCAGAGTCTTAAAATTATATTATGCATTTGTCATCATCCCAGCTTTATATTTGGGGGAGGTGGTGGACTGAATAACAATGACTGGTCAAACTCTTAATTGAGTTTCTCACAGGCTACACTGCTTCTTCTTGCTTTAAGACTTGAGTCATGGACATGCACAGTTGAACTCAGAGACATTACCTGCCTTTTGTGAAGTTTAAAGTGACAAATTATACCATTGTACTTGCATGCAGTTGGCACTTTTACCTCTCCGTGGTTTGAAAAAATAAAGGACAACTTTGAGTATGGCTGTCAGGTTTTACATAGCTGTCAAGCAGACCTAAGTTCCTGTAGATTCCACATCTGTAACTATTAACACCTTTTCAAACCATTATGATAATTTAAGTCCAAACATGTGCATTTCATTAGTGTGATCCATGTCCATGCATCAAAATCTCACTCAAACCTATTACCTATTAAAGTTGATGCCATTGAGAAGTGGTAATGTATCAGACTTTTTTTTCACAGCTTGTCATGTTTCTCCATCAAGTTGACAACCTGGTGAATGCTCAGGGTACCCACACCCAGACTGCAGACTGCTCTGCAGTGTCAGGCTGGTGTCCAAATGCTAAATGCAACTGTTGACCATCAGAGTATAGTCAGCAGCGGCAGACTTGTACTTTACAGCTACTGGCAACTGCCCCTGTTTTGCAACTCTGTCCTAGCAGATATTTATTAGTTTAACCTGTCTTCCTGGTGAAGTGCCGCAACCTGAAACTCTACCTGTGTGCGCCCACTTGCTTAGAAACAGTGACACCTTTTTGGCTTTAAAGTGGTTTAAGGGTCCATTTGATAGAACCATTAACAATGTGTGCAGAAAAATTATAGACATCAGAACAAGTACTGTTTAAACTAGCACATTTTTAGCAGGAAAGATGACAAGAGTGTCAGTAATTCTAAACTGCTTTGGTCATCTGAAGCTAAAGTAACCAATGGGGCTATCATTTCAGTTACAGCCATTACACTGAATGGGCTACCTTATCCCCACATAGTGAATGAGAGAAGAAAATAATTTTGTCATTTGATTCGCTGCTAGCACCAAAAACACTAGGAGTGTGAGCACCTCTGTGAGTGAGTGTGCATCTATGATCTCAAAAGCATAAAAAAAGACCCAAAAAAGCAATTTATTTAGAGACATTATCTCCAAATCCCTTGAATTTGGGGTTGAATGCTCATTTTGGCCAATGACGCTAAAACTGGATACAGTTGTGTGAAACTATTCATCATGAGAGATGGACTGAAGTGCTGTCTGATTTTATGGTGCCAGCATTAAAGCACCTGTTAAATTTTATTACACAGCTCTATAACTGTTCTACCTCTTCCTCTCCAAAAAAGTGATTTTAGAGCTAAAAAAATAGCCCACCATCAGATTCAGTGCAATAAAACAGTAAAAACTGTCTGATGGTGGGATATTTACAAATTATAATAATGCATTGGTTTAATGTTTTTTGGCCTGATCCTGATGAAATGTCACAGAGTGGCCATTTGCTGATTCTGGTTGATTTAATTTAGGTTAAAACAACATCCATTAGACAGAATAGGTACCCATTTTAATACTGTCAGTTTTACAATCTCTGCCTAAAGTCTAAGTCTTTTATAATCATCCCATTTGGTCTTTAAATTTATGATGAACTTGTATAACTCACTTGTGTAATGATGTTCTGGAAAGTGCATCTTAAACTTACAATATGTTACATTACCACATCGGAAGTTAATGTCTGTTTTTTGTTCAGAATGAGCTTGTTAAAAATTTGTAATTTATTCAAGATAATGGATTTCTTTTTGTGGCCTGTAGCTCATTTCTGCACTAGCAGCAGAAATTACTTGTTGTATTGTTAAGAGGAAGACATATTGCTTTTGCCTGGCATAACTTTTCACATTAATTGATATTTCAAAGGAGCATTTTTTTGTTTGTTTGTTTTGTTAATTATGACTGTTTGACATTCTTGTTGTAACCATGCTATCATGTAATTGCCCATTTACACAACAGGCAGACTTGGAGCAACATTAAGATTCATTAAGTCTCTTTTTTATGTCCGACTGGACAGTCTCCAGGATTTCCTCTCATTTTAGCTCTGTTCTTTCTCTCCACCAACTTCATTTAAAAAAAAATCGTGTTCTATGGTGGCTAACCGATCCATGAGGTTCACACAATAGTTACTGTGTTTGTCTGTTCTCAGGGTATATGAAACTTTTTTTGGCTGAAAACAGCTGCCTACTGCTGCTGGGAGAATAGCTGATGAGAGTTAAACAGTTGTAGGTTGTGAAACAAAACAATCAGCAAAAAAAAGCTAAGGTAAAGCTATGGGGAAATCAGTCAGTACCACAACACATAGAAACATGCCAAAATGGTGAAGAGGTTCAATGTGTTAAAAAAAGAACCCTGCCAGGTCAGAAGAATCTGGATATGTGCTGCCATATGCAAATGGATCAGTATTTGGCATAAACAACACAAATCCATTGATCTATCCTGCATAAAGCTTCAGGCTGGTGATGAATATATCTGGAAACACATTAGGCCCCATTAGTTATGATTTAGCTATGACTTCTAGCATCTACTCAGAGCAGGATAAGTCATGAGCCCCAAATCATCTGAGGCCAGCTCAACCAACATGACTTTAGTACAGTGTAATCCTGTGGTCTGCACAGTCATAAAATCTCTGTCCAATAAAGCACCTATGGAATGTTTTTGTGTAAAGGGAGATTCACAGCATGATTTGTCAAGAGAATTCAAGGTTGTACTGGAACTAAAAGGGGGCCCTGCGAAGTATTAAGAAATAGAGTAAGTAAGTGTATTTGCAGTAATAGTAGTGTGTATAGCAGAACAAGCTGGTGTGCAGTTTAGCTTTGAAAGTCTTTGCAAACTGTAACAGTGAAATTACCATATTTTGCTGTGCTGACTGGTAAGAACATTTTACTTGTAGTGCTAACATTTAATAACCTCATCATCAATTTAACTGCATGAGGTACAATGAAAATGCATTAGTGTTTAAGTGATTTACCTTGTTTGAGTTGTATTCATACAGTTTTTATTCCATTTATGTAATAATATTCAATCAACTAACATAGAAAGGTGAAGGCCGCTAAATTGTATTGACTTGCCACAGTCATGGTTTTGATGTAGCTGGACAATCATGCAAGAAGTTGTGACATCGTGTTAATTAGCACCCTGATGTCTTGGAATCAATATCTTGGGCTGAAAAGAATAGTTCAAAGTTGCAATCATAATATTGACATTTGAATCCTAATCAGACAATCACGTGTGTGTTGCTGAACTTTGCAAGTGTTTAGTTGGTGAGATGCAGACAGAAGCCATGAAGAGCTGCTGAGAGCCATGAAGGCCCAAGGAAGAGAGTCTGGGATGGATCGGAGCTTCTGGAGGAATAAACTCACACCAGATTCTGCTGTGATCGGGAGCATTTTTTTTTCTTTTTCTTTTTTTTTTGCACAACAGAAGGAGAGCTCAGAGTTGTTGTTTCTTTTTAACTTTGATGATCAAAAAGCAAATTCATCTTCACTTGGACCTGTCTGCAGCAGTGAGCCACAGAGGTGTCAGCCTGCACTGCAGTTAGTCTGCTTTTGTTAAATGCTTATTGTAGAGGAAATGTGTTTTAGTTCATGAACGTACAGAGAGGAGAGGAGAAAAATACAAGACTGGAAGGAAATCATTTAAAGAACTAGAGCCTGGTTAGTGCTGAACTGAACTGTTAACACACACACACACACACACACACACACACACAAAGCCCTATCCCTAAAACTGACATGACCTGTATGACAGGGTGTGTTAAAGGCAGCATGTTGACTTTATTTTTTCAAAGAAATGGGCAACAGTTTTGGACTGCTGCCGATGGGCAGCATTCGTACATGTTGAAGTTGTGTCACTGTTGTAGTCTGACATGAAACCAACTTTAAAACATCAGAGCAGATCTTTGGAACAGATGTTTGTGGAGCTGCACTGACTGTCATTTTACATCTGAAGCTTCGGTTTACGTTATCGAATGAAGCATTAGATGTCTGAAAGCCAGAACACTGTATACATTAGCCATGAGCTGCTGAACAACAGCCAACACTTAGACTGTGTGCGTGTGTGTGTGTGTGTGTGTGTGTGTTTGTTGTCTCTCCTCTTTTTGTCAGAAGGGCTGTGATAAGTTGAGATAGAACACACATATTTCTCTTTCCCCCTCATCTGATCTCATCTGGTCTTTCGTTCTTTTTATGTCACACACATACACAAATACACACACACACACACATCTTAAGTTAGGTATGATTAATCATTCAGTTGTGCTGCCACAATTGCAGTAGTGGGTAGACACACACACACACATATACGTGTTTGTGCATATGTGTGCATGGGAGAGAGACAGAGAGTAAGGGAATATGACAGCTGTGTGTCAGGAGCTTTTGCCTCAAAGGCCAGATTTATTGTATTCAGAAGCATGTTAGCTGACTGGTTTGCAGCCTGCAGTCTGAATCAATATGAGACACGATGTACACACATACACACACACATACCAAATGGAAAAACCCAATATATAATATTGATGACTCTCATTTCCTCACAGAGAATGGATTTTACAACACAGCTTACAATAAGCCACAGTTTGTAAACTAATCTATTTACATTCATGTAAAGCAAGTTTGTGGATGCATCTGTGCCCACTTTGTGTGTGTGTGTGTGTGTGTGTGTGTCTTCTTCCTTTCACACCTTTGTCTAAGTGTTTTATTCCTTTTTTTCTACCTTTGCATTCTCAAAACATGTTTTAACCATAAAAGGAGAAAAGAGTAGAAAAAAGTAGATTTTTTCTCATATATTTTCATGTGTACAATGAGTTCTGTTATTCAGTTACCATAATTTTCAAAACTTTTAACTGTAGTTCTTTGGCTCTGCCCATTAAAGTCAAAGAATACTTATTGCTGTACGAGATGCTCTGGCTCTTGCTAAATGTTTGCAGTTTGTCAACACTGCAGAGCATTTGATCATTTCATGCTGGTAAGAATCTTTGCTTGTCATGCGGGATGCTGGAGGTTTGATTCCCTGTTTGAGTACAGATCATTGTTTTAATGCATTTTCCCCACAGGGCTCGTTAAAGTTTCATCTCCTCTCACGTCACATCCCTACAGTAAAATTCGAGTGGTGAAACACATTGAGGACTGCAGCTCTGCTTTGACAGTTTCAGGCTCTCCTGTGGGCAGGTCTTGACAGGAGGAGACGTCAAAGGTGTATTTATGGGTTGACGGCCAGCTGGCCAGGTTTGAGCTTGTCCTTCCATGTCTTCTCATCCTCTTTAGAAAAAGGAGACACATGGAGGAAGCAGAGAGCATTTCCCTAAATGTCACCGCTCAGGTCTAATTTTATGCTCGTGTCCCTACAGCAGCAGAAAGGGTCATACACGGAGGTCACCGCTTGTGTGCAGCTGACCAATTAAACTTTACTTTTGCAAGCTACAAGCTAGCACCCACTCAAGCCTGTATGAACCCTGGTTTCCAGACTGAAACTTTGGACAAAACAGCATTCATTTCAAATACAAAGAATGGGATGTCGATTTATTTAATAAAAGTAGAAGAATTAAACAAGAACCTTCTGAGGATATCACAGCAAAACAGACAAATTAAGATACAGCTCATGTATATATACACAACAGATAAAAATTACAGTGTAATGTAATTTAATAATTTTAATAATAATAATTTTAAAAATCTTAAAAGACTCTGAAAGGGGTTGTATCACACACATAAAGAGAATCTTCTCTTAAATCTTAAACACACACACACTACAAGATTTGAAAATAATGACCAGCACACACTACAGGATTTCATCAAGATTATCAGACCAGAGAGAGCGACACACCACGTGATCCTACGTCATCTCACAAGGAAGCGATTTCTCTCCAACTTTTGTCTTTTTCAGAGCGGTCGTGATAATCCTTGCAGGAAACGTTGTATAGACATTCATGGTCTTGCCACAGGTCGACAAGAATGTCCTCCATCTCTGCTGTCAAGCGCAACCATACACCCTGCTCCTTCGTGGTCGCCATTTTCGTCTCCGATAACTTCCGATGATCATTTCCGGTCCCTCGTAGGCGGCTCTCTCTGATTGGCTATTGTCATCCTCAGCGAAAATGAGTGGCGTAATCATCCCGATAAGTATCAAACACGTTTGAAAATTATCAGGGCGATTTCTCCCCCGATTGTCGGGAGGAGAAATTGTCGGGGTAAAATCTGCCCGAGAATCCTGTAGTGTGAGCCAGGCATAAAGAAAATCCCATGATCAATGACCCTTAAAAGAGATACAGAAAAGAGAAAAATAATCCAACAAATTTGTATTAAGGAATGTAACACTATATATGGACATAGACATATTAAATATTCCTATGTCTCTACATTGACCATAGGTGACACTAAATGGAAGATTTAGAAAAAAAGAAACTATAATACAAGAAACACTTAACCAATTTTGACCAAAAAATGAATTACATATATGAATCTACAATCCCTGTCAAAACATTTTTTTGAAGATTAAAGAAGCTTTAAGTGAAACACAATTGCATTTTTGTTCAAGGAGGACATGAGATTAAGGAAGGCCAGACAGTTATAAATCTATAAGTGAGCAAAAAAAGAGAATTTTGCAATCATTTCACATTTTTACTGTTTTTGTTGATGGTAAAATAGTACAGCAGACCAAATGCCCCTTTAGGTAGCAATAAGTTGCATAATAGGAAATGATATTCACTTTAGATTTATTCTAAAACTAGAAGGAAATAACTTTTTCCTAATCTTCTCCTGATATGTGCAGTGAAGGATGAATTGCAGCAGTGGCTCCTTGAGAGTGTGCCTCTGCCTGAGCAGCCAGCTCTGCTTATGCTTGTGGATTTCTCTGTTTAGACAGATTAGCATGGGTGCTTTCTATTTAGAGCCAAAGACATTTTTAACTCAATCAAATATTTATTTATTTTTTTTACCACAGTTATAATTTGTCAGGTCAGAATTGTCTGATGGATTTGTTAAATATTTTTTTTTGATGGCTCTGTTGCTAATTCAACATAATAGTACTGACACATGCCTATGGCTGCTTCTTGTTGAGGTGGAGGAGTAAATATGTTTTTGTCTTTTTATTTCTCTGACTAATGATGTTGGCCTGAAAATTTGGTAAAGCAGAGTATTTAAAAGAGCAATTCCTCTGGTGTTGATGTTGAATGTTGTACATCATTTTGTTTCTGTTATAATTTCCTCTTTAGCACTGGGATTCTCAGTGTTGTTTGCACATTTTTGTATCCTGTTGATGTGTTGACTGTATTCCAGGCATCTCTTTCTATCCCAATACCTCATCTTAAACTTACTTAAAAAATGTTGACTAAAAACAGATTGATCAGATGAACTGATGCAAAGTTGTGGATTAAATACATCTTTACTTTCGCTTTACTGCCTATTTACATGGACTGTTCTTATAAAGTCTCTGTCCTTCTCATTTACTCAGTATTGCTCTCACTCTGCTCTTTGTATCATCTGCACAGGTAGCCTACTTTAACAGGTGTGCTGATTGTGAGTAACGACCAATCAGTGTGATGCAGAGCATGAGGATCTGACTGAGCACAGGTGTAAATCATTGCTCCTTCCCTCAGCTTTAATTGACAGAATAAACACAACATTACCTATTCCAAATGAGGAATAACAATGACACACAAAGAGAAGGAAACCAAGTAAAGGCCAACATGCAAATCAAAGAGAAAATTGTAATGGTTGCTGTTTCAAGAGGGAGCACTGCAGTTGTTTGTAGGTGATTGTAGATCAGTTTTGGACAATATTTTGTAGACTCAACCACAATATACTCAATAAGTCCTAACAGTTTTGGTGTGAAAACAGCTTTATCTGATCTCTTGTGTAAACACTCACAGGCGTTTGCTCACAAGAGGATAATCAACTTTAAACCAGCTCCTCAAAATAAAGCTGCGTAGAGGCTACATTTACTGCTGGAAATTGATCCAAACACTCTAATAATAACATTAAAAATGTGAAATAACTGGTCCAGACTTAAAATAAGAGGTGATTTTGTAATTTCTTTGAATATGACCCCATTGTATCAATCCTGTTTATTAGCTTAAACAGTTCAAATAGAGAACATCATTCAAAAGCTAGACAGCAACAGCAAGTGCTGAAGGTGTGAGTGTGTGTTTGTTTTCATTTCAGAAAAGCACTCACCAGATAAAGACTCACCAGGTATTTCAGTCATTTACTTCCAGTCTTTTTTTCCTCTCTGTATGCTCATGAAGTATATTCCCCCTCCTGTAACGCTCAACAAAGACAAACTAATTAGTGCAGGTCAGTGTCTTCACCTTATGTTGAATGTTGATCTAAAGTTCCAATGTCAGCTTTACAAATGAAGCTTTGAGCTATTCAAATCTATTTTTTGTTGAGTATTGACAATTAAAATGCTTTGAAATACATACAAGAGCACAGGTTTGTCAGGTTCTATTAAGAAGTACATGATGGTGAACAAAGACAACTTTGGATGTTACCCAAAATGCCTTTGAAACATTTGTGAAGAAGTGTCAATAAGCCTGCTCACCCTGAGGCCTTTCAACTACACATTATGCTTCCTGTTTCTTAGAAACATGAAAAGGGCTGAGGATGATATAAATCATTTTCATAAAGAGATAACCTTTACTTTTGAAGAAATGTCAAATTACTTTTGTTGAAATGTTTATACCAACTTAGATTAGTCTGAACATACACACCAATAACTGCATATTTGTAATACAGTGTAACTGTAATTATTTTGGCTAATTGACTTCATGATTTATTGAAGAGAAATATTCATGATCACATGTGTATCATAATATCAGTGTGTTGGCTTTCTCTTTGCTTAATTTGACTGACTGACTAGCAGGATGTGACATTAAAAATAAATGTTATAAAATGTTATACATGTATATACTGTGAGCCTCCACTGGTTGTTCTGGAGAAAAACAGATCTATTTTTAGTATTTGCGGGGTTAAGAGTGGACCATCAGGCTTGTTATCAAAGAATCCACCTTTTTGTGATGCTCTGGATGTCCATGGCTTGCTAAATTGCTCTTAAGGAAATGTTACATCCGTGATAATGATTCAGAGCAGCAAATGTGCTCTGAGCCTGTGAAACTCAACAGGAAGGTGAAAGTGCAGCGTCAGCAGCAAAGCTCTCACCCCAGAGTCAGTAAGGATTCAGTCATTGTAATTATTTACTTGGTTAGACTTTACAAAAAGCAGTTATTAAACAAACAAGGCATAATTGTTAATTATGGTATTCAAGTAAGTCAGGCAGGGACTATGAAAAGGTTATTTTGTCTGAGGAGAACAGGAAAGTTTTTTAAGTCTTTTCATTGAATGCATCATACTGATTTGTCTCTACAAACACTTGGGTGGTGGTTCAAGAGGTGTTGCACTGTTAGTTGTGGCACTTATTAGAGAGGTTTTTCGATCCAAGTCTCTTCCAGTCTGCATGTGGAAGTGTCCTCAGGCAGAATACTCCCTATGTTTTTCCATCAGTGTGTGAATGAATTGATGAAAGTTGGATTGTTTTGTAGCACTTTGAGACATAAGAAAGACTATAGAAAAAGCTTTATAAATGCAGTCCATTACCATTTCATTAATTCAGCGCCATCACATTGCTCCAACAGCCCATTATTTTTATCCCGTTTGTGTGTTTTTGTCAGTTTTCTGCCTTACACAAAGGCACAATGAAAGCAAACATGCAAGGTCTGATCAGTGTTTTACCTGAGGACACTGAAGTAGCCTCTGATCAAACCACCAACCATTTGCCATCTGATCAATCTACAAATAAACCACTCTAACTCCTTAACAGCCTCAGGAACAAAGCAGGAGAAAACCTTGTTAGGGCTGTCATTCCTACTTATGTTTGCTAATCTATGATTGGACAATTGCTGTTAAGGAAGGTGAGTTTAGTACATTGTTTAGTTCTTTTGTTTTTTTGTTTGTTTGTTTGTTTTGTCTAGACAGGAAAAAACCAAAATTTGAGAAATATTTTTTAAAATAAGATGCTTTTTGTGTGTGTGTGTGTGTGTGTGGCTGATATCTGTTTTCAGATCCTGTTCTTCACCCTTTGACGCATTGAAAAATCACACAAATGACTCATAACTATGGTGTTGGGAATATGCTGTTGAAACAGTGGCATGATTACACAAAGAAAGGTATTAAATATTTAAATTCTATTGCTTGGAGCATGCTTACGTGAATGTCTGCACCTTCATACAATATAGTTTATAAGCCACTAATTATAAGACTCTGTCAAAGCTAATAACCCCTGATGTGAAGAACACGACCACAGTCCTTAAATCAAGGTTACTGTGAGACTTGTTTGCTAATTATTGATTGATTAATTATGGTTTCTAATTTCTTTCTTGTACATTTCTCTTACTCGTGCTTTTGTAAATTTATCTGTTTTCTGTAAGATTTCTTACAAAAAAGAAACCTGCCATTGCTGCTGTTTGTCAGATGGCATAGTATATTTCTGCAGATCGAGGGTTCACAGAGGGCTGAACTTTTAACTCTCCAGTTACAGGACTGATACTGTGATCTATAGCAAAAATGCAAGAACTTTAAATAGAAAGCGGTATAACTGTTGACTTTGCATGTGTGTGTGAATTTGAGTAAATAAAAGATTGCTATATAAAACCTAATTTTCCATCTACTGTTTTTTTAAAGATGTGGTACAGGGAGGAAAGCAGCAGGAATAATATCTTGTTTGTTTTTGTCACAGTGGGACTCGGAATAGAAAACAACATGCATACACGTACACATACACATCAAGAAAATTGCATAGAGCCCCATTCTTTGAACAAACAAATACGTTTTGCTTTTATTCCACACTGAAAAAAGCATTATGATTGATGTGTAACTCTCTGTTGCAAGCTGGAACAGTTTATCCAGTTTATAACCCACATATGTATATGTATTTATGTGTGAAAGCAGTACTGATGAAAACAGGGTAAATCCTCCCACTGTTACTGGTAAATAAAGTAAAAAGAATAATGTAGACACAGTGTTACTTTGGAGAATATATTCAAAGAATGATGAGGCCAGATCACAGATAAAACATCTGTCTAATGTTGCAGTGGTGCTTTAAACAACAACTTTTTCAACACTGAACTACAAAACAAAGCCATATCTTCATCAGTACTGCTATTAAATCCTCTGGACATCATCAAAATTAGTCTCACCTATGGTCTATGGATACATGATTGAAATATTAAGCTATAGTTTATAAATAGTTAAGAAAAACTAAAGATATATATATATATAACCAATAATAATAATAATAATGTTTTTTTTACTGATTTCATCACAGTTTTTTCCCAGTTTGTTACACTTTTACCTTTTTTAAACAATTTTTGTATCAAGTGCTTTACAAAAGGCAGGCAGAAGGCAATAAAATAATTGAAGTGAAAAAAAAATACAAAAAACAGATTAGCTTTAAATAAAAAGCTAAATGCAAAAAAGCCAATCCCAACAATCCTAAACTTCAGCAACTAGAGGATAAATAGTATTGTATACAAAAGAATACCACAATATGGGAACATTTCAGCTTATCTGAGAGGGCTGCTGGATGTTGAGGAACTCTAGAGAAATTTTATGTTTGAGTTGTAGTGGAATATGACATTTCTACTTCGGCCAGATCATTTGAGTTCACACAATACTTTTCAATAAAATGGTGCTCCTGCATCACCTTCCTCTGTCTGAATCCCAATCTGCCTCCTCAGTCTAATTACCATGATCATACAGTCACAGGAGGAATGTCTGGGCACTGAGGTCCAGACTATTGCAGCTTTTTTTTTATTTCTGGTTACTTGTAATTTTGGTGATGTTGAACTTTAAGCTTATGCTGTGAATTAAAATGTCGACACTAGTTTTTTTCTCTTCTTTCTCTACGCCCCAACTTTCCTCACCTCTCCTGTTCCACCCCATCCTTCCCCACTCATCTCTCACCTTACTTTTCTCCGTTGTCCTCATCTTTCCATCCACTCCTGGTGATTAATTATTGCCGTTCTGTGTCAGTCTCTTTCTATAATATTAGCATTATCTTTTCTCCCTCTCATCACTCTCCTCTTCTAACCTCTTGCCCTTCCTTCCCTTTCCTCCTCTCGTGTCATTTTCATCATTTCCTCTCCTCTCTTACCTTTTTCTGTATCTCCTCCTCTCTCTGCTCTGCATCTCCTTTTTTCTCTACCTCCATTCGAGGTGATTAATTATTTCTGCCCTATGTTCTGTCCCCTCTCTCTTCTTTAAAAATCATTATCCAATCTTTTATTAACACCTTTTGGGCTTATCTGTGCTTGGCTTTTTCTTTGCTGGAAAAAAATTAGGGCAATTGCTCTCTAGGCTACGCTCAAGAATCGCTTCACTTGAATTTAAAAGTTGGAGAGTTGAATTTGTATTTCTTATGACCATCTAATCCCAAATGTTCGTGGAGAGTTTAAGCTGTAAGTGTTCTTGGATATACAGTGGATCAAAGTGCTTTTACTCAGGGGCAAATAACAGTAGGTTTCAGGCCACAGGGGCAATACATCCCTTATTAAAGATAAATTAAACAGACAAGAACAGCTTTCCATCTGAACTGACTTTGCCTGTATTAAGTCATTGTTACTTGTTCTTATTTGAACACATCTTCAAAGGAGGGAGGATATTTCACTTGTTCCTAATGAAAATCAGTAATATTTTTAAGAAGCTGGATGTGGATGTCATGCATGAAGGATATGTTTGACACCACTGATACATTATGATGAAACCCAGGGAAATGATGCATTCCTTCAGGATATTTTCACTGCTGCTCTGACTGACGCTTTCATTAGCTTGACACAGGGTGGCATGTTGGTTGACCCTCAGGAAAACTCCATTGTAAGAAACAACATGTTTATTTTTTTCATGTTTGGATGCTTTAAAAGTAAATCAAGCTGCATAATTTTCCTGAAATATCTAAAAACTTAAAATGCTTGAGCTACACCTCAGCCTTTTGAAGAGAAGTGTTCGCCCTGTTGGATTATAATCCTGTTTTTATACCATGTAAATGCCCCATTCTGATTGGCTGGAGGCTTTGGCTTAATCCCTAATAAAGGACATCTCATAGGAGGTCAGGCAAAATGTCTGACACAATGGCTTAGCCTGTATCATATCCAGTCACCTTGACCTCAGAAATAAATTAACTGAATAAAAAAAGATTACTTATTTACAACAACATAGTCCTTCTGTGCCTCATTCCGAACACTAAAGGACAGTGACTGTAGCTCAAGTGGTATGATGTACAATGCCCCTGTCAACTTACTGATTCTTTGCATCAAATTAGTAGTTATTTCTAATCACATTCACTATTCAACTCACTACTTTAAGCTTTCAGCTGACGAGACACATGGCCTATTTGTTCATGAAAGTCTTGACATCGATGTGGCTAAAATAATCTGGCTGGATAGCTAACTGGTCTAGTTGTTTAATATAATACCATTTTGTATACGTTTTTCATCAGCACACAATGTTAAAGACTTTAAATCTTGCAAGCATAACATAAGTTTTCTGGCCTATAGATGAGCCAAGAAATATCTCCAGTTTGATGATAACACTTGAGTTCTTATTAGAACTGAAGATTAGTTTTTATTTATTTTTTTCCTTTGGCAGGCAACAATGGTGTAAGCAGGATAATGCCCTAGAGGTGTCCATTATTAGAAATAAATGGACTCTGCAGAGGCATTGGACAGGTCTGACCTCCACATGGTCGATCAATTCCTGATAATTGACGCCTCATTGGGCTTTATATCTCATGTATTACGTGTGTCTATTAGGTGTAATAACTTTCTGTTCATTTTATTTCCCACCTGTAACCCCTATGTCAAGAAAAGTAGACCAGATGACAAGATTCTCTTCTCTTTTCTCAGTTTCTTTCTGTAGTGTCTGTTATGTTGTTATGAGGCTTTATCGGTCTCAACTGTTGTTCAGTGTAGCAGTGAATGTCACAGATAAACACCTGAAAAAATAGTTTAGACCAATACTGTTTCACATGATCTCACATTGGATTTGTTGTTTATTTACTTCTGCAGTGTTTCACATTAGCCAGGTCAAAATAGACTTGTAAATCATTGTGGTGCGCAAGTGAAACTGTCGTGGTTTGCTTCCTTTCCAACTTTCCTGTATTAAATTTTAATTAACCGTTGTCCTACTTTTCCTTGGAATATCTAAAGAGATGCTGACAAAAAATGATCCAGATCCACCACACTGTGACTCTAAGGGCCCTATCGTACACCCGGTGCAAACGCAGTGCGCCAGTGGTGCAAGTGTCATTGCTATTGTACACCCGGTGCAAATGTCATTTTTGCCACAAGTGTACGATAGCAAACCCACTTGCGCAGGGTCTGTGTGCATTGAGGTCAAATGCACCCTAAGTTTAGACCAGCCAGAACCTGGTCTAAACGGAGGTGCAGACGTAAAACAGCCTGTAAGATACGGCACAGTTGGCCAACGTGCTCACACACTTCTCCACAATCACTCACACCATTCTTTTTTGTTTTTGTCTCTCAGCAGTGTAAAATAATTAAGTGTGCTTTGGACATATTTAGAAAAGTTGGTAAAGTGTACTTTGAAAAGATTTTTGATCACAAAATATGAAATTTGAAGTAAACAGCGTGCGTATGGGAGTGTGTGTATCTCACACACACACACACACATTATAAATTTCAAATTAGAAATGATTGTAATCATAATGCCAAATTAATCTCAATGGACAGGACAAGATCACAACTGTCGGATCGTCTTTGTCAGATCGGTCGCTGACAGCTGGAGCAACTTCCATGTTCGCATCAGCGTATTTATTTGATCAGAAAAACAAGGATTAAATAATAATAATCTACACTGAAAAAAATTTGGAGTGTTATTTACTTGGGAAAACCTAGGACAGTTTTTGCACTTAGAAATTGTAAGTAAATTCTACAAGGGCGATCATCAAGTCCTTTCGGAAAAAACAGGCTATTTCCAACCTCAAGTAGCTCTCCCATAGTAACTGTTTTCTGGACAGTCAAAGACCATGTTCCACCTCTATGTCTTGTTCGGACTTGATGATAATCGCCTTTATCAAAGTGCAGCCATCCAATTTCAACCCGCCAGGTCATCTTTTCTGCATGTGTATTGCCAGGCTTGAAACCGCTGCTGCCACATATGTTATTGGCCGGAGTTGTCCAAAATCCCCGCAGTCTGTCCCTAATATTCTGCATGAGAGTTGGCTTGTCAGTCTTTGGGTGCCCCGAGTTTTCATTTGCCACATCTCTTTGTCGGCAAAATGCTATCACTGCAATTTGGTCCCCATATCTCTCGATATACTGTCCTAACTGCTCATCAGTCATAACATCTATGACACTGATGTCGATCTGAAAAAAGTAAGGAAAATGTAAAAAATTTTGAAAAAATAGAAAATAGAATTAGAGAATTTGAGAAATTAGAGAAAGCTAGCAAAACCAGAGGAAGATTTGGTAACGCTAGCTTATGTGTACAGTCAACATGCACTTTACTTCATCATGCAATGTATGCGATACCGGCAGGGTCATTTACCTTATCATCTTTTAGTTGGTTGATGATACTTTCTGGTATATTTCGTGATTTGAGGAAGCTGAACAAATCGTCCATTGCTGCCATGTCCGCCACCTGACGGAAGCTGAAGTGAAAGTACGCCCTTAAAACTTTATGTGCTCGCGTATAACTTTTAAGTGAGCATGTAAAAGTGTTACATTCTCATGTAGAACAACTTTACATGCTCACTTAAAACTTTTACGTGCTCGTGTAAAACTTTTAAGTGAGCACGTAAAGTTGTTTTACGTGCTCGCGTAAAAGTTAAGTGAGCACGTAAAACTCATTTAAAAAAAAAAAAATCCGTGTCCCTTTAGGGGCTCCGTATCAAGTAAACTTTACTTGCGGATATAAGTTTCTTTTACTAGTAAACCTCAGATAAGTTACTGATGCTTATTGATATGGTCATTGAAGTTTACTCTCTCCTTTTTTGTAAGTTTTACTTAGAAAAAGTATTTAAAAATTACCTTGAAAAGCCATTGATTTTAGGTGTGATTTTTCAGTTTGAAGTGGTCAGAATCTAACTTTTATTTATGGACTATATTTAAGTAAAATTTACACATTTTACATATTTTTTTCTGCAGTTTAAATTGCTTAAATTTGTTCTTAATGTTTTTGTTTATTGAAACAATGACTTTAAAAAAAATGAGGCAACTGTTTAACAACACCTTTATTTTTATTAAGTGAAAAATATTTTTTTCAATTTGAAATTTTCCAAGCAGTTTGGATCGCAAAACAACCACAAAGTTCACCCTAAGATGGAATTTTTGTTATTATTTACCCTCTCCTTTGTTGGTAGGATTGATGAAGTTTTGTTAACATCAGTTCTTCTGTGAGTTTGAGAGACGTTTTTTCCACTCAACTGCAGTGAGCGGTATCTTATCTTCCAACATCCAAAAATACATCAAATACAGCAAATAAATCCAAAACACAATTTTATTATGCTTTTTTTTTTAAAACATCCAGGAATGTGTAAGCTGCAGATTACTTCAGATGAGCAGTGTGGAGACAGTTTTTTGATTCATGACATATTTTTTGGATGTTTGAAGCCAAGTTGCCGTTCACTGCAGTTTTGTGAGAAACAAACATCTTGGCAAACTCCCAGAAGAGCATGAATGGTGACAAAATTTCAGTCCTTCGATCAGCATTGGGGCGAGTAGATGATGACAGAAATTTCATCTTACATTACATTACATACATACATTACACTTTA
>JAQMCX010000058.1:4279839-4300270 GCA_029814765.1 Acanthurus leucopareius | reverse complement strand
TGCGCCAGTGGCGCATTGGGCGGGGCAGAGCAGGATTCCTCTGCTGCTCCTGGAACAAGGTGGCAACGGTTGACCTGAAAACTCCCCTGAATAAATTAAAATTCTCCCTGCTCAATGCGCCACTGGCGCATGGCGGAAAGTGTACAATAGGGCCCTAAGAGTTCAACTTGTACTGTATAATAGGTCAGGCCACTAAAGGCAGTTTACTGTAGATACAGGCTCATTATTTTCCTGTTATGGTTGACAATCCTTTAACATGGACATCCAGGGACTCACACTGTACATTCAGTCCATTTAGCAGAGCTGGAGGCTGTTGAGCAGATGGTTCACTGTAGCTGAACAGAATTTTCCCATAAAAAGTCAATTTCACAACATTTGGACTTCGAGGATGGGTGATGTTATTATGATGCAGCCTACTTAACTAAGATGTAATGCCTAGACATTTACACTGCAGAGCTTAATGTTAGAGGACAGCTTTATGTTTATGTCTGGTAATAAAGAGCAACGTTATCCCTCTCATATACTTTTACAGAGTAGATACACTTGATCTGCAGTTGTGTTGTCTCAAAATGTGATGTGTACGACTTTGATCATGTTCAAACATTACCTCCTCCTAATTATATGCAGGCATTTCAACATTTCCAAGTTCAGCAAAAGTGGAAAAAGATGAGTCAATAAGAATAAAGGGAGTGTGGTGTGTGTGTGCAGTAACCTTGATACAGTTCGCACATGTGTGTAGATCGCATTGACATTTCAAAGTACTGCAGACTGTTTAAGAAAATGTAAATGTAACGAAAGCACCTCAAGCACACTCTCTCTTATTCTCCCTTTCTGTGTATGTGTGTGTGTGTGTGTCCTAAGTGACCTCTGTGTGGGACTTTCTCCAGTGTCCACTGCATAATTAGATGGAGCTGAGACCATCTGCAATACATCCATCATTGACACACACACACAGACGCGCACACACACACCTCTGCACCTGCAATGAAGACAGAGAGAGAAGAGAGAGGCCACAGTCCAACTCTAATCAAGTTAACTTAGACATATCCAGGTTAAAGGAAATTAATATTTGCCGTATGCTGCTCTCTCACAGATTCCAACTCAGCAGCTATTACCTGCCTGGACTGGCATGCCTGGAGACTTTACTCAAATTTCGGGACAATCAATCAATCTATAACAAATACAGTACATTAACATCATGAATAGAGATGGGTTTTTATGGTTCAGTGGGTAGAGCAAGGAACAAACACTGCCAGGGTCAGGGATTCATTTCCCTCAGGCGCCTCCTGCAATGAAAATGATGTAGTCACAGTACTTAAAGGTATTAACATTCACATCAAATGTTTAAAGCTTCCTGTTCTGTATCTAGTGCAGTATTCTGCAAAATAGTGTGCAATAATTTTCATTCGATTTCATGAACAAGAAATAAAGGCAGGGATTCTGTGGAATTATGTGGTGTGTCATAAAGCAACACACAATGACTGAGTATCAAAGCACTGTGGGTGCGTTCACACGAAAAGCATTTACATAATGAATGTGCTGTACACTGTGGTCATGTAAAATCCAAGCTTCTGATCTTCAGCAGAACTATGAAGCATTTTTTTTTATGCAGGTAACATTTTTGTTTGTGTTGCATAGACACACACACACACACACACACACACAGGACCTGCATGCATACAGGTGATGCAATACACAGTTCTGCCCATGGTATTACACCATTCCACTACTGTAAAAGTGTAAACATTACAACTTTCAAACTTTAAAAAAGGCATCATGCTAAATTCGTTCTAAAGCAGACTTTTCTTAGTGTGATATTGATGTCATCATATTTATTGTTTGTTAACAAAATCTTCACAGTGAACATTCATGGAAGACTAGAGACTACCATACAAGAACACATCCCATTTATTCTTATAAGTGTTTATGCTCTATGGACCCAAAGACACAGAAATTAGCAACATTCATATCATTCTTGGGTAAAATCTTATTGGCTAGGGAATTATTTTGTTATCAGTTCAATTCTTCCACAGTAATACAAGGAGTCATTTACAAAGAGGTGTTCAAGGTACTTCCTAAAATTCAGTAACCATTTTAAAGTCACTTCTTTGGTACAGCTACCAGGTTTATACATTGAAATCTCCCTACAGCACAGCACAGCTCCTATACAGGGGCTGGCAACTGAAAGTTGTATCCAAAGGCCATGCTGACTAGATATGAGGTGTCAATTAGTGGAAAAATATGACAAAGTTTGTGTTTTTTGGTGCGCTCAGTGTTTTGACATAAAACATTCCCAGTGTGTGCTGTTCTTTGGCAGTTGTTTGCCATGTTGCAATTTGCATTAAAATATCAGACTGCTGTCAGGTAAAAGCACATGATGACATATATTTCATTGAGTAACAGAAAAAAAATCTAAGTCACCGATTTTTGAAGTAGCACTTTGGATATATAAATAAGATTGTTGCTTGGAGTAGGAAACTGGGGTCAGATTCAATATGCGTATAGGCAATAGAAAAGCACAGCCTCTTAACTATCTGCGCCAAAGGTCAGTATGGTAAAATTATGTCTGGATTGTAGCCAGACTTGGGGGTCGAGTCCCTCAAGGATCGATCTTAAGCGCTGGTCCTTGACTGTCTCTTCCTTTCACAAAGTCCAGAATGACCGTGCTGGTAACACCTCTTGCTCTACAGTGGTGCAGAAAAATGTTCAATGTGCAGTTTAAAGTTACACTTGGTGTCGTTCTTTTCATTGATCAGCACATCAAGGACTGGAAAATTATCACAGTTCGAGAGACAGAAGAAGGCAAGGAGAGACACAGACATAAGAGAGAGTGAGATGGACATGGAAAAAAAGACAAGAAAATGAACAGCAGAGCAAGTTAGAGTCAGACATCGAATAAAGTGGAAAACAACTTTAAATTTCAATCAAAGATAAGTATTGGGACAAGACAACAAGACAAACAAAGGCAAATAGACATAAGTGTTGGGTGGTCATAAAAAAAAACTGAGTTGAAGTGATTGGATGACAGAGACCGAGAGAGACGCAAGAGCCAGATAGTTTGTGACATGACCGACTGGGTATTGAGCTGCTGTGAAACCGGCACATGAATCAAGACAGACAGAGGATTTCAATGAGCAAAGGAGAAAAAGAGGTTTGTATGAGTTAGAAGTCCATCACTCTGCATTTAAAATTATAGAGCTTTTTAGTATCAAATGACTGAATGTGTTGTCATGTAACAAGGCAGCTAACAATCTGCCTCAATATACTTTGAGACAAGCTCCTTAGGTTTATTTAGAACTGCTGGTAAACAGACAAATGTTGTACTGATATTCTAACACTTATTTTTGTCCTACCTCATTAAATATCAGTGCTTTTTTTTCATAACCTTTGGTATTGGATATGACACACACAGTAACCTTCAGTGTTTGTGTTTGTCATGCTAATCTTTCCTGCCCCAAAACCGAACATGTGGTTTTACGTTTGATAAGGTCACAGCCTGGTTAAATTTATGCAAAAAAAAGTACTTGGTTAGCTTTAGGAAAACAAATACTGGGTTATTTTTGTGGAAAGATTGTTGGTTTCATATGTTAGCATTCACTTTGGGCTTTTACACAGGTCTAAAACCCTTTCCTGCTAGATGAGAGCCGTGTGTTTGACCTGCCACTCTGTTCTGACTCCCAACTCCTCCTTGGACTTCCCTCCTTCAGTTGAGTAGTATGTAGTTATTCTTATGAACATCTAATATTTATGCATTGTTAAGGGTTCCTCGCCTCAGTTCTTAGAAGCAAGAAGTTTGATCAAAATTAGCCAATTTGCTTTCAGGAGCTTTTTACATCAATGATCTGGTGAAAATGTGCTTAATGCACATTTCTGGAATGTTTTGTAAGCTTTGTGAATCAAACAGTTCACTGCTGGAAGGAAACAGCCTTAAGGAAGGTCATGGAAAGATGGACACATACTGTAAGCCAGTGACATATTTGACCATGCGAGACAGACATGCCTACAGAGCGAGAGAGTGAGAGGCGCTGCTGAAGTGACTACACTGCAGATCCCGTGTTAGGAAGTTACTTTGCAGCTCTCACTGACTAGCACATGATTTTTCAGCTGAGAGGATGGTTGACACAACCAGACACACACAAATACACCCTCGCACACACATTCCTGTGCAGTTGGACACACGCTCTGTCTCTTTAATCACATACCGGACATGACAGTAAGGCGAGCAGACACATTCTGTAGGCTGAAGGGACAGTTAAGGACAGGATAGTGACAGGTGTCTAATAAAAGAGGAACGCGTAAGAGAAAGAAAAGAAGACTGTAAATAGAAGAGCAGAGAACCCGGCAACAGCAATGAGGAAAGAATGAATGAACGACAAAAAAAAGAAAGAAACTGACAGGTGCCAAAGCAGTCAGGGAATCACAGCTGATCTACATGCCACGACACATTCCCATCCCAGCATCTCTACATTCAGTGTGTGTGCCAACTCGCATCTCTAGCCCTGTGAATGACTGTGACAACACGAAGAAGACAGTTTGTATTACTCTACACAGACCGAACCTTCACGTCTCCACAAGGATGACTTTTCAGGAAATATGAGACAAATGGTGGGTTTTCACTCATGGACTGTGCATTAGAGAGTGTTTACATTATAATATCAATGAATCCTTGCCAGCTGTCATTAACATTTAAAGAGGTCAACTTTAGGTCAAAGGATTTCATGAACTGTTTCTCCAACTTATTTGAAGTTACTGAAAATGACATAAACACTAAAGCTGCTGAAACACAGATAGTGTCTATTTAGCCTCTTTACAAACCCAAAACCAAAACTACAGGAGAGAAACTTCAAAAAAGTGCAAAGAACTGACTCAACCATACAGTTCAAACATTAGTATGGCTTACACTAGTAAAAGCAAGTGGTATATTAGCCAGCTGCATTAGCTGGCAAGATCATTATTATTTTAGCTTTACAGGTTACATTAAAACTTTGCCTGCCCCTGACTGAAATATTTGAGAGAAAAAAATGACACATACTTTATTTATTTGGCCAGTGTCCCATCTATTAAGGTGGGGTTAAGACCTATAGAGCAGACAGACAGAAATATGAAGACATTTTGGTTGTCATGTTGTCCATTTCCTTCTGCTAAGGTGGACACAAATTCTATATGAATGGCAATGTTTCTTTGTGCTAGCTTGAATGTTAAAGTGCTATTAGCACATGTTTGCTAACAAGGTCATCTGAGCTCTTGTTTAAGTATTAAAAAAAAATCAAAAATCTGCATAAATTCAGCTTGACTGTCCATCACTGACTGATGAATGACGGTCAAGATAAAGTGCGGACAGTAGTTGATGAAAGCTTGTTTACAGGCTGTTGCAAACACCAAGCAGGTTATACAGAGCTTCCACTGATAATTAAAATTACATTATTTTCACAGAAAATGCATGAATATCTTACACTAGACTATTATAATATGACTCAACACAACCGAAATTCCACTTGACAATTTAACCACGGCTGTAAATCAGTGTGCAAGGTCAGCTGAACTGCATGTATCCATGGAAACATACCTTTTTAATCTTTTAACCTCTCTTTTTCTATTTTTGCCTTTGGTTATTGGTACTTTTTAACAATGCTTTTTTGTGTTCTTTGCACAGTTCCTTCTTTGAGGTTTGAGTGTTTGATTTGTTGTATATGAAAATCTAAAACCAGGCATTTCATTCCTAAGTAAATGCTGAATGGATGTCAATTTTATTGATGTCATTCAGAAAACTGTATGGGCAGTAAGTGCTTGGTGGCTTTTTCCAGCAAAATCGAGTGTACAAGTGGAGAGCTGTACTCTTTTGTTTCATTATATATGCCCACTGTGGAAGATAGAGACAGACTTTTATTACACTTATTCCTACTAAAACCGCAGTACTATGCATTTCAAAATTGTCCCCCAGTAGCCCCCATTACAGTATTTTCCAGTAATTTATCCTCTAATCGCCCTTGGGGATCGTTTAAGCATTTTTTCAAACCATTGAGCTGTCTCCTCTTCACAGCAAGCTGAACTGTTGGGACAGAGATGGGAAACAAGGAAACTTGACTGTTTTTTTAATAGATAATCCAAAAATATGAGCATATTAGGTAGTATCTAAGAGAGATGGAGATGTGTTGTCACACAATCTTTTGTTCTTTCGTCTTACAATCTTATTTCAAACTTTTTCCCACATACAAGTTGAAAAATATTCAGTTATTTTAATAATGTGTGATGAGTTTGCACTGTAGTAAGTCTATTAAGACCCATACACCTAATACCTCTCATATACCTATAGACAGTACTATCAATTCATAAATCCAGCCTTGAGTGTAAACTCAAACTACAATAAAATTCAGAATGAGTGCTCATGAAATTTCTGCCTCACATCACACTAAATGTAATAAAAAAATTTCCCCCAGACAGCCCTGTCACATTTATGTTACATTTGTTTGTTAAACATCGTAAATCATAAATGTTTCATTCTCGTCGGTGGATAAATTGTTAGTTTTGGACACAAGTTTTGTTATTCTGATAGCATCACAATAAATAAAGAAATGTGTAGATTAAACTGTGTTTTTATTTAAATCTTAAGATTGCTGCAGTCTTACCCATAAGTGATGGCTACTCATATAATACTGTTGTCAAGGCCTTCAGACCATCATTCTACTTCATTCCTCAGGAGAAATTTTTGAAAAACTGTATTGTTTGTTTCAGATGTGATAAACTATCAGAACATTTAAAGTCATATTGTTTCAGTATAGCTACAGCATTGATTTAGAGGAAATAAGTATTAATTCAAAGTGAACACAAACCACAGTAGCCCTGTGCAATCACTGCAGGAAACCTCTGAGGTTCTGTGTACTGACATCAATTAAAAGCATAATGACTTTGCTAATGACTTGAGTCACTCTTGATTGTTTTGCCCTGTGTGCCCTGTGTGATGCTGTGTTGTAAGTGTAATTTACAAAGTGTTCAATTCAGTTTGAACATTTATTCTATCCATTTTTTAACAGTTTTTATGTCTATATACCTGGGGTTCCATATATTCAAATTACTAAATATAAACATAAAAAATTAAACCTTTTTATTATGCAAACAAATCAAATGGGAGTTATTGTATTAAGCCCCGGGAGTATGAGCAAGCAGAAAGAAGAGCCAGCCTTCATGAGGGATATTAGGGCTTAAATGAGCTGTGCTGCACTATTTGAATTCAAATGAACAAAAAAATAAAATGATTTATTTTCTACAGTCACCCACATGGGAGAAGACTACAGAGTGTAAATAATAATGGACAGAGTGGTTGGACTGGTACAATAAGTGGACAGAGAGATGGGGTACTCTTCACAATTAAGGTTATCTCTGTCTACTTTGCTATGTACCCACATGATGCAATCACAAATGTTTCCAACAAGAGTCACACTCAGAGAAATATGTCATTTTTTTCAAGGTAACAGTGATTTTATTTGGCTGACAGTAATTTCAGGGATAAGACAATAAAAAGGTACATCACCTCGTCTGTGAACTTTTTTTTGAGTCAGTCAGGTTTTTATCAGTATAAGTGACTGTTTTAATAGTAATTATTGTTTTAATAGTGGCATATCAAGTGGCAGAAACTGAATAATGTGTGTTTTAAAAGGTAATTAAGCTCATCCAAAATAAATAAAATAAGGGAAACTTAAAAAAATAAAACCACTGAATGCCAATATTCTCACACGAGAAAAAATAGATGAATACAGCCATGCAAGTTTTGAATTAATTTATTGAACTTAGAAAGGGAATACTAGTTCATTTTTTGACAGTTTTGAAACTAAAAGTGTGGATATATTCTAGTCATCGCGCATTTAATACCTTCAACAGTCTTAATCAAGCTTAAGGTGGCGGTAAGTCATTGTTGAGGCCTTGTGGCTGGGTTTGTCAGAGGGCACCCAAATCACTGAAACCACCCCTGAAATAGAAAACATGAATAGTTACTCAAGGTGCTGGTCTCCTCCTTCCTTTCGGTTGCGTCCTTTGATCTCTTCATCCTGTGCGTGACTGACGAAAAAAAAAAACTCCAAATAAGTGACCCCTTAAAGAAGAGACATTGTAGCTGAAAACTTTGACCATGATCACACACAGACGTGACGCCCACATGATGAACATTCCACTTGAACCCTGTGACCTTTTGGACCAATTAACGTCACTTTAGCATCACCTGTCGTCTGAAACCAAAGGTGTCCCTTGCGTCCAACACACACACACACACTACGGTAGAAGCGCATGAACATACATTTTCATTCTCAACTCCCGGCCCCATCTGTTGCGTGGCCCCTGTCAACTAAATGGCACCTGATGACATCATAAGCCTGTCAACCTTTACCCTTGCCCACACACACACATGCGCACACACACAATGTGCTCACACTCAGCCTGACAAGAACAAAATGCTGCATGTGACACCTCCTGCCTTGTCCTATTTATTTTGTCTCCTCCACTCACCTTTTCTCCTTATCTTTCCTCCTTCCTTTTGCCTTCAGTTACTCCTGTTTTCCCTCTTCACCACAACTCCTTACACTCCTCCTTTCCGATTAACCCCATTCTTTCCAAATACCACCCCTTTTACATTTCTTAGCTAACATTTTCATCACAATTTTATCCTTTTCTGTCCCCTTCTCTCTCAAATTGTCCTCACTGTCCCCTCAACTTTACTTCCCTCCATTCTCTCCTCCGCTTGTCTTCTCCTCTCCTGTCCAAGTTAACTTTATTAGTCTGCCCAGAGCTTTTTGACTGTTTAGTTGAAGTGACACAGAGGGCTTATTCACACCGTTGCCTGTCCTCTTTGTCTTCCATCACCTCTCCTTGTACTCATACACATACACATGCACGTACAGAGACACTGGGGCATACAAGTTGACACCTGTATGGACGAGCAGACATGCAAGAAAAAAAGGTACAGGAAGGTTATATGGACCCAACATGTATGTATGCATGCATGCCTGCAAATGCTCAAACACATTGCTGTGCATTATTTCAGGATGAGTCAGACACCAGTATGCTCACATATTAAATCAAATGCTTTGTGGATGTACAGGTTTGTCTTCTATGTGAAACAGAAATGGTCTCAAAAAGTGTAACTGGCATGATTTTCTGCAGGAAGCATGAATTATATACCTCCTCAAAGAGAACTATGTGACGTGGTAATGCTGGGTTGCATTTAATGCACACATTTTAATTTCAAGGTCTGTTAATAGTTGTAAATAATTGAGAAGTGTTTCGTGAATGTTTCTAGTGTGATTTCCCGGATTATACACAGTAATGCATTTATCTGTTTGCTCCAGTAAAACTCTTCTACAGCCAGCAGCAGTTTGTTTTTCCTGAATGTTAAGCACAGAAAAAGTGTCTATCTGCATTTCCAGTTTTTTCTTTTTGAAAAAACAGGTCGTGAGAGGTTAGAAAATGATTTGTGGCTAACAGTTTTCTGTCTATTATTAACTGTTAGATTAATAGACACAGACAAGAATTCTGCTAAAAGCCTATGTCTAGGGGGATCTAAGTCTTTGTTAATGTCTGTAATTTATTTTGACATATACAATATATTCATATACGGTACTTATTATCATATTTTCATTATGTTATTTATTAATCAAACATCTAAATTCATTAGATTAAATGGATCAATAAGCCAAAGATGTTCTTACATACAACTTATGTATTGGCCCAGTTAGCATTGAGATTTCACAACATGGAGTCAGTTCAAATGCAACAACAAGAAATTTGAAACTACAGACCAATACAGAGGACAGATGTAAAAATAGCAGGAAAATGTATGCAAAAGTTTTTATTGTCTTATCCTGGTTTGACTCTTTCCACATGCGGTGCTGGTTACAGTTAGCACCTCCTGTTTGAAATATGCTGTTGTTACAGGTTTGAA
The DNA here is from genome assembly GCA_029814765.1 of Acanthurus leucopareius. Lineage (NCBI taxonomy): Eukaryota > Metazoa > Chordata > Actinopteri > Acanthuriformes > Acanthuridae > Acanthurus > Acanthurus leucopareius. The sequence goes on along the minus strand of JAQMCX010000058.1, from coordinate 4,290,342 downwards.
TTGTTTGATTTCCTACAGCTGAAAACACTGACACCCTGCAGTATGGATTGGGTGGCAGGGATTAGAGATTTCGACACTTTTGTTATCAAGTTAGATTTAATATCCTTTTATTTGTACTAATGCACTGTTAAATGGCACAGCTTTGAACAGAGACCATCTCTTTCACAAACTCTATTGTTTAATGTATGAAAGCAGGCCGGTCCACAGGCAGGCAGGCAGAATGTTTAAATTCTTCTAGCTCGCTTCCAGTTTCTCTAAAGCCAGAAACCCGACAGCTGATTCTCTCAGGTGGTTTTATACAGAGTCAAATCCTGAAGCTCACTCATTAATATTGAGTAGAGGACTGCTTTTTCGACACTGTGCCAGTCCCCAGTGTGATTTTACATGGATATGAGCACATTTATGCTGGACTGTCTTTAGCAGCACTAAGACACAAGTCATTTACTGTCAGTGAAGCAGTTACACAGAAACACAAATGTGCTTTTCATTAGGTTTTAATCCAACAAAATGAATTTTTAAAAAAAGTTTTGATTGTTTAAGTATGTCTAATAAAGACAAGTGAAAGTTAAAGCTGCACTTGGACGTATTTCTGTCTAAAAAATGGATCACGTGAGATTATCTGTGCAGTATCAAAGAGGGTGCACTTTGGGATCAACTTAGAAAATGATCACTTGGTGCTGCAGCTTTAGGAAGAATTTGAGCATCTTTCAAATCATTGTATTGGTTTAATGACCATTATCGTGGTTCAGTCTCACTGCTCTCATTTGCCATGGATCCTGCTGTCAGCTAAACATCTCAGACAAATGCATTTTTAGCTACCTGCTCAGACACCAAAACAGAGCTAAAGGGAGAGAAATAAAACACTAGACATATGAATGCTATTGTTGCTCTATATATGCTAGGTGACAATTTGTTAATCTGCTTCCTAAAAAACGTGACATCACTATTGTGCTAACAGCTTGCTGCCCCAAATTGGGAGAAAACAGTTCATTCATTTTATTAAAGTCTGTTAAGACTTATAAATAATTTTTTATAAAACTTAATACAGAGTACCACTCAGTAGCTTAGATCTGAATAACAACAGTGGAGGATAAATTAACTTTTTCTTTTATTAATCAATGTCATAGCAATCTTTTACAGCTTAAAAGCTCATAAGCAGACACTGCACCAATCTGTTCCATCAACCTTGAGCTGAACCACGGTGACTGTCTGTGACCTCTAAGGTTTGAACTTTAAAAAGTTCAAAAGAAATCAAACTCAACAAAATTTCAGCAAAAAAAAAAGGATGTTAGATACCAACATGGACATGTCTCCATTAGTGTCCTGCATTGTAAAATCACTTCAAACCAAAGGTGGAAAATCTTGCATTTTTATCTCTGCTGCCATAGCAACTACTTACCTCCCTTTGCTAACATTATGCTCATGTAAAATAACAAAATATTGACTGAAAGGCAATTTCCACAAATCAAAAACTGAATGCAACAACTTCAGACAGAAAGTAATAGCACCATTCATTCACCCAACCAACCTACGGAGAAGACTTCAGACAAAACAGTAAGTTTGACTTACAAGCCTTCCTCCTCATGACAAGGTACCGAGCACACAGCTCTTTTTCATCACCAGCATCTTGTTTCGTACTCTCACGGTTACACACATTCACAGCCGGAGCTGCCTCCTGCAATCACAGCCTGCTGTTGTTGGCCCCTTAAGCAGCTTTACAATCCCATAACCATCAATATACAAATGCATTTCAAAATTAACACCCTGCTGTTTTGAAAAACACTAGATCATTCTTGAGACACTTGTGACATGAAAGTGTTCATCAGAATCAAAGTATAGCTACACTGCATGCAGCGTGGTGTGAGGAAAATATGGCAGAAGAAAAGACACACTGCTAAATCAGTATAATACTGTACACTGGCTAATTTAATGAGATACAGCTGATAGCTTAGCTCCTCCTTTGTATTTAGTCCATGTTTATTCCCACTTTGTGTTGATGCTGTCTGCGTCTGTTACTCGGTCCTGCTTTGTTTCTCTCCCTGTGTTCCTTCTCTGCTCCTCATTCACTTCTCAATTTCTCTTTGTTCTTGGATCAGTTTTCTTCAGATTACTCCATCTTGGACTTTGTTTCTTTTTACCTGACTTACTTCCAGCCACCCTACATTATGAAATGTTGTCCTGCCTGTTTTTCAGCATATGTTTAGTAAGTTGTTTAAGCTACGTTTTGTCCAGTGTACTTTCCCTTGTGTTCTCTCTCGACATCTTGGTCCTTTCTTCATGTTCCTTGTGTTTCCTTTGTGTTCCTCGTCTCTCCTTGACACTTAATCTTAAGCCAAGTTTCATATAGATGTACTGCGGTGCCTGTATGAGATCTACCAGGCTTCAAAGAACTCAAATGTGAACCTTTTCGTATAGGTATTAGAAGCTCTTAGCAACTGACTAGACAGACCAACAAAGCCCCAAGAGCAGTAGAGGTCAGGATCACATAAAAGTCTTTGGCCCAGCAGACCAGGGTTTGAGACCAGTGAGAAACCGCAAGTGTAAAACCATCAAATTGTCTTACACCTCACCAAGTAGTTTTTTACGTCGTCTTACGTCGTCTAATCCTAATCAAACTATGATCACACACAAAAGTTCTCTTACAGTGAACTCGCTGGAGGAGCTGTAGACAGTTTCATCCACTACAAGCTGTCACATGCTTGGTTTTCTTCTAATTTATGAGTTTTTGGGGACTGCCACACAGCTCTGTTTTGCTGTTGGAGTATTAATAAACTCAGCAGAGTCCCCAGCACTAACAAAGCTCCATAGTCTGCCATTGTTTTTTTGCTGTTGTTCTATATCCTCATTGGCATAGGCTGAAAACAGAATAGCCATGGGCAAAGTGGGACAGTGTCCTTACAGTTTTCACAGAACTGCATATTGCCAATATACATGGTGATGGTAAGGTTTGGGTTGTTGATGTGTGAAAGAAAAGGCCATTCGGCAACAAAAAATGTACCATTTTATAACAACAGTTGTTGTGTAAGTGGCCCTGCTGTACATATGTCTCCCACAGCCAACCTTCTGAGGAGAGCTGTGGCTCTGATGAGAGTGGGCACAAATACCTGGCAGGGGGTCCTCCCCTGTTGCATATAACTGTGTGATAGTTTCACACAGTCAGTGAGCCAATTGCTGTTTTCGTGAGAGGCTTCCTCTGGAAATAAGATTTTTAATGTTTAACATATGTACCTTCAAGGGGCCATGGTGTTTTTTGAATAACTTGATGGTATTGCAAAGTTTTTTACTAAAGGATTTTATCACAGTTTCACAACTCAAATCTGTTTGACCCTTGTGACTTCTCTTACGTAACCTCCTTCCGTATGTGTGTATATGTGTGTTGTGGGCATGGTTTCTTCCTTTTCCCTAATTATACATACCTGTCTACAATCAATTTACCAGCTCATTGTATAAGAACCTTGGCTCTCTTTCCTTTCATTGTCAGACTGTTCGTTGGTCGTCTCTCCCGTCTGTTTTATTTTTTTGAGTTTCATGTTTTTTCCTCCTTATATCCTTTGTATACCTGCGTCTAGGATCATCAGTGGCAGCTCAGCCATGTGCTTCATCACTCCACCTATGACTGCGTTCTGAAAAACACACCATAACTTCCAGATACTCTGTATGTGTCTGCTTTAAGGTCCAGTAAACGACTTCACTGCCAACATAAGGTTTCATAATTGACAGCAAACTGACATATGCCTCTTGACATGAAATATATATTTTTTTATTTTCCTAATAATCATTATAAAAAAATAAAACAATTGCATTAATAAAGGTGCTTTGTGAACAGTTTTGTGAATTTGTGGCCAGAACAGCATCAGATATAACAGGAGGACAGCTTGACCATTGTTTATTTTTCTAGACGAAAGAAAAATATAGGTGAGAAATGAGCTTGGCTGTAACTTTCTGTGAAACCACAACTTTAAACTGGCAGGCATATTTTTGAACCTTACACAGAGCCAAGCTAGCTGTTCTCCCCTGTTTCCACTATTTATGCTAAGCTACAGTGAGCTAATCACCTCCTGGCTTAACACACAGACATGAAAGTGGTACAAAACTTCTAATCTAAACTCTTAAATTGGCAGATTTTCCAAACTATTCTTTTACAGTGACTAAGTATTAATTGGGTGGTTTATCGCATACAACCTGATATTGATAATGTGTAAAACTATTTAAAGAGGAATATATTTTCTGAAGAATTTAAAGCTGTCTCTTTTCAGCATGTCGAGTCACTGGAAACTCTAAAAGCTTTACCTCAGTTTGTTTGTGAAAACACAAAAGCAATCCAAATCCTTCTTAGCAGCACAAAAGGCAAATGTGGTTTAGAGGACAGTTTGAGCTGCCAGTCTTGCTAATGAGCGTTTGATTTGTAGCAGTGTGTGTGGCTCAGAGGTGGCATTAGTGGCAGTAAAAAGTGACAAAAAGTCATCATAGTTCAGAGGAAAGGCTCCACGTGAATCCACTAATCTACAATAACACCAGGTGATCCAGATGTTTGGGTTAAGTGTTTAAATTGATTGCAAAACAGATTGTAACACTGGCATGTGACCTTTCTTCTTTATAAAGTTAGTCAGAGAAAAAGTGAAGTGGAACGTTGTGCTCCTGTGTATCTGTGTGGAGCAGAAGATCAGCAGCTCAACCCTGTCCTGGTCAAAGATGGAGAGGAGCTTCAGAGGTTGTTGAGAAGTTTAACTGAAAGACTGTAGAGTGTAAAGACTAAGTAAATGTTTTAATGATGAATATAGAAAAGTAAAGTCTGAGTTATCAGTAATCAGGCAGATAATGGAACAACGAGCAGACACTGAGAGGTCTGCTGCATATACATGAGCTCCATATTAGAGTCTATTTGTCATGCAAAAAGCAATGACATATTTGAAGCAACGAAATCCTGACGACAATAATTTTATATGTTTTTATTATAGTTATTTCAAAATAGTTTAAATAGTTACTAACATTTTTGCCCAAGAGGACCATCATCTTTGGACATTTCTATAACACATGTACAGTTTCAGGGCATTCACAAACACTGCATTTAAGTGGAGATCAAATGTTTCCAAAAAATGGCTGAATTTTTTAATTACTTGATGTATGTTTTATAGATATATGTTTTTTAATTGGTCATAAAAACTATCAATTTGCTTTAAAAAGTTCTCAAATACAACCAGCAAAGGGACACTTAAATTAGACAGGATTAAAGTGGTAAGATAGCAAATACCTTAAGTGACTAAGATAGACTGCAGCAGCAAAGCATCTGATTTCTTTTCAGGGAGAGCAGAAGTCTTTTCTGTCCTTCTTCTTCTCTGAGATCCTGATACTCTGAACAACTCTTTTTATGTTATGCCATGACAAGTAACAAACATATCTATGTCTGCCCAAGTGAAGCATTTCCACTCTGTTTGTTGTTCTCAAGTATTGAAATGTACAGACATGTTGCTCTCTGCCTCTTGCTCTTGTTCTTGCTGTCTTAGCGCCCCTCAATGCACAGCGTTGAGGTCGTGCATGATAACCATGACTTGTCAACAGCACCACCCGTAGCACCTCAAGCTGCATACCTGATGTGGATGCATTACCACTTTTTTAAAGCTTCACTGTGCTGAAACCTCAGATGATCAATTAATCAACAACAATGCACAGTGTCAGTCAGAGGCTTTGATCATTCAGAAACCAAATTTTTGGAGAAAACACAAGCATTATGGATAATGTGTTCTAGAAAGTACAAGCTTTGCTGATTTTTATTACATACATCCATCCTACATATAAATAATTCTGCAGTTAGTTAATAAAGTGCCCACTTCCTCTGCCTGGTCTCTTTACATTCTCTTAATGGCTGCAGTGCGGCACATCACAGCTCTTGGACCTTTAGCTCATCCTCACACTCCAAAACTCATGTGCAGAGAAAAACAAACGGGTTTGAAAGGATTACTTGAGCCACACATGGTCTCAGGGAACAACCGTTAAACTCATTCCAACAAGAAGCTGCTGTCTTTAATTCAATCAACATATGCGTGATAGCTACATTGCAGCTTTTGTCACCTGTTCGTGGATAACATCCCCAGGGGCAGAAAACTAATTTTGGTAACATCCTTTTCAACTTTGATCAGCAGTGTTTGTTTAAGTGCAGATTCAAGTTCAATTCTGGTTTCCAGGGTGAGAAAAAGAGTACAGAGTGTCTGTTCCGTCTGGCGCACTCAGCAGGGGAAACGTAGGAGCCAGACACAGAAGAAGACTGGCACATGGAGGAAAAATGGGGGGATGACAGAAAGACAAAGAAAAGAACATAAGACAGACAGAACATGAATGACAGATGAAGTGGCAGATAATCGTTGTTGAGAGGATTTGCGAAACAGCAAGAGTAAAGGGGAGAAAACAGGACATAAAGGAGAACACACACATACAGAGACATATTAGTCACACAGGGGACTGATAGGAGGTGAGAAGAGGCCAGCCGCATGCTGATTTACGATCTGTCTCGTTTATTGTCACTTTTCTGACTTCTTCACTCTCTCCGCTCCCTTTACTTTCCCCTTTTTTTTTTATTCAGCAGTTACCCCCCTCTCTACTCTTACAGTCTGTTATCTTGTTTTTGCTTATTTTCCCTCAGCGTGGTAGACACCAATCTGCGAGTGTCTGATAGAGATAATTAGTTTGGAGAAGATGAAGTAGAAATGAAAGAAGGGGAGGAAAGGATGAAAAAGTAAATTTAGAGAGAAAATTGGAGGGAGTAGGAACAGAAAAGAGTGAGGAGGAGAAGAACTGAGACAGAAAGCAGAGGATATCACATTTTTCACTGACTTTAATTAGAGGGAAAATCGTCACTGTGTGACTAAAGGTTGTGCTCTAAGTGGGACAACTAACATGGCAACTGAAAAGTTGTGACACACTCTACTCTTTCACTATACAAAGTAGAATCCACCAGATTTTCCACTTTTATTCTTTCTGTTTTCCTCTTTTGTTTCAAGTGCTCATTGTTGTGGTTTTGCTGAGCTGCATCCTCATCAATCAAACAGCACGGCCGGGGCTTATATCTTTTATTGGCTTTCTTTTCAAGGGTTTTTTAAAGGCTTTCTGATTGCAAACCCAACCGTTTGCTGCTCTTAGAGACTTTTAAAACCATCACTTCCTGTTCAGCAGTGGACTGTTCCTGCAGGACTCTGACACTGTAGAGCAGCTTTTATGATGTGAGTAAAGGTTTGTTCACTTTAGTACATTGTTCTGGAGAAGGACAGAACAAAGTGAACATTTTTTTTAATAAAAACATAATTTTACATATGCTATTATTTTTTTAAAAAACCTGCAAGTCTTGCATTTACAAGTAGTTGAGTAAGAATAGAGAACACTGTTGTGTTGGGTAAATGTTAAGTCACTGCATGCATGACCATACTGCCTGTGAAAGTCCAGGCCTTCTGCTTACATGTGCTGGTTTTACTGGCTTGGTTCTTGGTTTAAACTTGCATCAGTCCAGCATGGCAGGGATCTGGTTTCCTATTAAAACAGGGCTACCTGCATCAAGTTGAGTCTTAAAAAGATGATGTGCTCGTCTTGAGTCAACAGTTATTTTTGCTGCTGGTGTCAAGGTTAAGGAAGTTGTTTATCTGTTGGAGGTGAGCTGTTTGCAGAGGTGCAGTCAGACTTTGTTTTCAGCAGTTCTTCCTCTAACAGCTTATTGTAGCTGTTTCTGTTTGCTTCCTCTCTGCAGGATAACTTTTTTTTTTTTGGGCAAAGTTGCCAACAAAGCATAAATTCATAACATTTTATATACTATTTATTCTTTACCATAAGAGATCCCTGTGTTTCGTTATTTAAAAGTTTTTATTATAAAGCAGTAAAACTCTAATACAACTGAAAGTGCTGATGAAACAGTTAAATAAAGCCAATATCCAAAAATACAAACAAGAGAGAAACTAAACTTCAAAACACAGAGATTCATTTTAACAACTGTGTTTAGTTTCAGTACTCCAGAGACTTTTGAAAACATCTTTCTGTCTCTGTCTGGTCTCCTGCACAGACATGAGCTCAGTCTTGTTCATCTGCTTGTTTGAAGGGGAAAAAAGGGGCCATCGCATGTTTGCTGTGATTGGTGAGACATAAGCACGACCTGCTTGGTCCGTGTCCAGCTGACTTTGGCTTGGCTCACTAGTGCTGGCTGACTACAAGCTACGTAAACAATTAATCATGCAGTTTTGGATAATATAAATTATTTTGTGCAGCCTTATTTTGAATGCTATTGTGACCAAATGAGAATGTAAGTCCAATACCGTAAAAAAAAATCTGTAAGTTAATTCCAGCATGTATGTTTCTTCTATAAAACATTAGCTAATACAAAATGTATGAATGTAAATTAATGTAGACATAATTCTTAAGATACATTACACAAGGACAGGTTTTTGGAGAGGCAGAATCCTTATAGCAACTTTGGCCGAGGTATCTAAATGGGTAGATAATTCCAAATATTGGGAAAATTGAGTTCATCATAAACTTATGGGATGTAGTGGGTAGCACACCAATCAGATGACCTCTTTCCCTCTGTGTGCTGTGCTGCACAAGGACACTGCGGAGTTTTCATCCATCACCAAATTGACACAGAGTGCTTATGCTTGGTTTTTTTTCCTCTCAAGAAGAAGCTGATGTCCTTGTGCAGGAAGTGCAAAATCACCAAGAGCCGATATATGGCACTGGAATCAAGTAATCGTTCTGGCCTTTCAAGAACTGCAGCCCAATGAGACTTAATGACATAAGAAGGGAAGCCAAACAGTTTGAAAATGAAATAGAGTGACAGTTTTTGGTGAAAAAAGGGGGGAATCCAGCAGCCAGAACCACACTGAAGACGATGCAGCTGGATCTACTATCCCAGCAAAGAGTACTGGAGGTTTTGGAGGGAAAAAAAGATGGCATTTGTAGTACGGAAAGTTACATTATGATATAGAAAATGATTTTGCAACAAAATCAAACGTTTTACAAAGATTATTAATTCAAAACACAGTGCTGTGCTGCTTTGCAACACGAAGATGGTAAATTTAATCCCTTGACTTCATTTTTCAAGGAGAGAAGAGGATACAGAGAGAACTGCAGGTCCGAGATATAACAGCAATTAGCCCATCCTTAGTCTCTAGTGAGGTGGGTTTAGTATCAGAGGAAGGGAAAAGACTTCCACGAGAAAAATAATAATAAATATAAATGCACTTTTTTAGCTGGAGGCAGCAAGGTCAGGGCTGAATCCCATCAGTGTAAATGTGAAACAGCTGGCACAAGCCTAAGAAGTCGACCCATGGATGGATTAAGACAATTGGATACAGTTTTCAGAGGAGCCAGGGGCATCACATGACCTCCATTCAGTCCGAGGCTACTACAGTATATTTGCCACACACACAGCTTGGCACCCTTCCTGTAGGGCTTGGATCATTCAACTGTGACACCAGATCCCCTGCCAAGTCTACCAACATCGGCCCCCACTTACTAATGGTAATGGACATCAAGTAAATATAAGTGACTGGACAAAAGAAACCAGTTTTATTCACACTTGCTCTCATGAAATTTAATGCTCAACTCAATCTTTGCACACTTTGTGTTTTCAATGTTATGCCTCATTCCTGCATGCGAGTGCTTCTGACTTCTGATTTATGAGATTAAACACTTCTAGAGACCAAACTCCAGGCTAGTGATGAAGAGTCATGCTCAGAGAGCCTCGAGGATTCAAATAAATGCTGTGGTGTGCCTCTTTGAGTTGTAACTGCTCTACAAAAAAAACATTCTGATGCAAACACAGCTCATAAGGTTAAAAAAGAAGTGTTTTTCTGCTCACTGATCGATGTTGAGAGTTATTGGCCCAGCTACCAATGTTGCAAGTTGAAGGTTTAAAAAAACAAAACAACACAGGGGTTCACAGGGATGTTCAGGTACTCTTGTGGTCTTGGGAAAAATGATAGATTGCCTTAAATTTCTAAAACAGATTCAACTCATACAACCTCAATCCTTTTTGCTATCAGACATTTTATTATTACAGACAGTAATGATTTGGAAAAGACAGCAAATAAACTACTATTATCCATCAATAGCAATTTAAAGTGCAATTTTTCAGATTGTGCTCTTGTCATTTTTTAAATCAACACTGATAATGTTGAAGCAAAAAGATTTCTAAACCTGGTTTAAAGTAAAATTGCCCAGTGAAAAGATGTAAAGATGTTTAAAACATTGCTTTTTATGGTCGAGTTGTTTAAGGTAAGAAGAATGTTTCAGAAGAAAATAAAATCACACATCACATCAGGATCTTTAATTTCAGATTCATGATCTGTAATTCTTTACACAGTGTGAAATTAATAACTAAGATGAAAAATAACTTGGTTTGCAAATGAGTCATTTCTTGACTTGTCTGGTGCTGATTTTTTGGGATGTGTAATAATTAGGGCCGGGACTTTAACGCGTTAATTTCGATCAATTAATTATAAAGATTTTAACGCGATAAAAATTTTA
>JAQMCX010000058.1:4251591-4279739 GCA_029814765.1 Acanthurus leucopareius | reverse complement strand
GTTTTAAAATAGGCCATTCATTGAAGGTGCGCCTTATAATCCGATGCGCCTTATAGTGCGGAAAATACGGTAAATAATGTTACATATGTGCCTTCTGGTGTGGTCCGACCAAGTTGAACCTTGTACTTTTATAGTATAATACCACTCTTAGAATTAAACTAATGCTCACCAGAGGAACAAAGGATTAAACTGGCCATAGATTTTAAGACACTGAATAATTATTTGAATGCAACTTCTCTTATTGCCTGTAGTTGAGATGCTACAGATGATACAACTTGAGACTTATAAATGCTGTTTTTGTGTCAAGAAACCTTATAGTGTATAAATCATGCAGCATCAGTAAACACAGTCTGGCTATACTAATGTGCTAACACTTGCAGGCAGTTGTATTGTAGTACTATCACTCAATAGACAGACATAGTCCTGTAAAAAAAATAAAAACATATCAGAGGACTTACCAGTAGGTGTGACAGGAAAGATGGCAGCTACATAGCTTAGCCCCCAGTCTGTTTTGTCTTGACTACTGAAAGAATTACTTGGATAATCACATATGAGACCATTTAGAATGAAATTAATTCGTGTCATCATCCTGATTATCAAATCACCTGTTTTGCACACAGGCATTGCATGTTTGATCTTGTTTGTAGCAAACAGTTTTAGTGAACTGAGGACTCCATATATTTTCTACGACTGCATATTGCTGCCACACAATAAAATCGTGATAAGTTTATTATTTTAACAATGTAAATGATACATTGTCATAACAATAAATTATCACATAAGTGAAAGGTTTTTATTGAAATAACAAAAAAACAAGATGTTACAATGTAAAAATAGCATGTTTTTCTGATGTGGTAGCATTGCGCTTGCCAAATTTTGCAAAAGTTAAAATACATTTTTAAAAAAAAGCAGAACTGCTCAAAGAAATTACATCATTTTGTAAAGGTGATCATAAAGTCAACAGGGCACTGGTGTCATGACAGCACATCACCATAGCAACAAGTCTGTCTTTTGTCCTCTTACTAATGGCAGAAGACAGGTTGGAGAGATTGTGTTAGAAATGGAGTCTAAAAGTGTAAAAGACTAAAGGTGTAAAAAAATGATCCTTGTATGAAAATTGGGTCATTACAACAGCAGGGAACTGATTCTAGTTAAGTATTTAAAATCACTGCAGGGGATAATGATAATTCTATGACTAATAATAATGAGGAAATATATAAAGACAAAAATAGGTTGAAACATTGCGGGAGACCGTTAGAGCTTTGGTAGATGCAAAAGGCAACAACAGTGTCTTTGACCTTTGATCTGTAAAATTATAATGTTTTACTAAAGATATTATTAGCTAAGTGTGGAGGTTTTCAATTATTTGGGGAAACCTGTTGTGATTTCTTGATGTGCTGTTCTTGCGATCAGGAGTGAATCTAGTTGCTGATCAATTGGAGCCTTTTAATCAACTTTTTAAGGTTGAAAATGTCCCCAAGAAGAAAAAGGGAGAACAATAACTAAAAAGGAAGAAAAATGGAGAGTGACATGTTGAGAGCATTCTTAACAATAAATATTGCGGGGAAAATTGTCATCCAATCCAGAGTTACCGTACATCCCACTTAATAATGTAACGTGAAGTTATTTAAATGACTGAAATTTTCTGAATTTCTAGTGCTCAGGGACATATGTGATGTTAAAGGGAGGATTTTGTGGGATCAGTTGGACCATATAAAATTTTTCACAGAGTCTGGCATGAGGGAGGGCATTCCCAATTGAGGTAAGGTATTTTTTATAAGATTATTCAGATTTTTGCTTTTTGATATTCAATTTACAAATGTGAGCAAGCTATTTTTTTGTAGATAATAAATGTGAACCTTCTGTTGGTTGCAAAGAAGTCCCAAAAAAAAAAAAGTGATTCACACCTAAAAGGGATTTGAAATGGCACATCAAGGGTAGATAACAAGGGTAGATATACTGTTTCTTTTAAAAAAGGTGCCACAATTTCACCATATTACAGACTTAAATGAACTTTTACGGCTTGATATAATGGATTGGGACGATTTGATCTGGGCTGTCTACAGGGACAAACATTGCTCTTCAGTACTAAGTGTACTTTAATCAATGCAAATTATGCAACTTTATTTCACTTTAAGAACCTGTTTGTGGACCCCTTTGGAGACATCTGCAAACAGTTAAAACACTGAAGGGATTCAACGAGGTAAGAAAACCCAGCATTCATTCTCATTAGTCGTTTGTGAAGTTTGGTTGGTAACAGTTCACATCAGTGATGGTACCCATATATGAATGTTTTTTGGTTTTGGTCTTTGCTTTAGGGATTTCATGCATTGAAATGTTCATTATCTAAGCAGCTCAACAGCGTCATACCAAAATGTTCTTAAGTGCTTAGACAGTGTGGTCATTAGTCAACCTGGTTGTTTCCTGATTTCTTAAAGATGACTGGCTGTATAAGTTCTATAATGCTGCTCTATCTATACAGAGTTGAAGTGAACAGTATTGATGGCACACTGTATGAAGCCCCCAGACTTTCAATTTACCACAGTGGTATTAGATCCAATCACCATTCTCCATTTTCCTCCCTTTTTATGTTTAATATGACTGAAAAGTTCTTCTGCCTTACATAATTACTGAGACTCCACAGGAAAACAGACACTCTCCTTCTGTTTCAATAAAGCATAAAGCAATGATCAAAACATGGCAGTGTTAAATGGTAGCATGCTAAACGTCTCCACATTGAAAGGTAAACCAGCTAGTTTTGGCATTGTAACACAGAACTACAATACAGCTACCTATTTGCTTCCTGTTTAACAGCTGTAGAAGATATGAAACAACTGAAGGCTGAATGTCTCTAGTCAACATGGTTGTTAATGAAAGCCAAACACGGAGCAAATTGCTGCCTCCTCTTAATCTACATCTCGTCTGATTTACACAGTAACACAGCGTTTGGTAAGCTTGTAGAGTGCTGAAAGTGAACTTGCAGTATACTCCAAAAAAATAGTAAATAATAAAAAAGGTAACATGATGTCTGTATATTGTAGAGGTACAAAGGAAACTAAAATGTTTTGTTTTGTTAAAACTGAAAAAAGATGTGTGTCAAATTACTTAATTGTGTTTTTGCATTACTATTAGAAAGATATTTAAAACACTGCTTGTATAAGTGGGATTTTTACTTTTTAAAAAAAAATCGTGGGTCTGAGGGACAGCTTGAGAGAGGTGATTTGGCACTAAGGTGAGTTTGACACATTGAACCAATTTCAAACTATTTCTGCTCTTGCTGGATGAGAACACATTTGTTTCTTTGTAAATGTAAAAATCTGCGGAGCCAAACGAAAGAGTTTCTTCCCAAACAACTTTTTAAACATGTATATTTATATTATTTAACACAGATAAAACTATATTTGTAAATTAAACTATAAAAATGAGAAACACAATGATATTCAGACAGAAAACTATAGTCTGTAGTTAAGTCGTGTGTATAGAGGCTTTAAAGTGGGTTTTAGCAGCAGCAGCAAGTAGTTCACTGCCTGCTGATGTCCAACAGAAGTCAGCCAAAATTTCCTACAGAAGAGCAAGTCTGAGAAATTAGACACCATTTAATACTGAGAGCTAGAAGAAAGGTTGTTGGGGTTAACCAAAGGAAAATATAAAAGAAATTTGCGGTTTGATCAGAGTTCTTCTTAAATTTCTTGGTGCTTATCTCAAGCAAAAAGTCTATTAGTGGAGTTACAAATTTAATAGTTTATATTTTTCAGTTCACTTATCTCAGTGGAAACCCTGAAGTCTCTAAATGAAGTTAACCAACATTACATTCATATTTTAACACTAAACACACTGAAGCCAGAAAGGACAGTATGAACCACACACCATTTTTTCCATTATTTCCATCACTGGGTAAAATTATTTAAAGAGACCTAACCAAACCAAACAGGCACTATAAATCCATGATGTTAGATTTTTAGAAGTTAGTTTGATATGGTTGCATGGACAAAAATAATCATAGAGAGACTACTTTTTTTGCATGCTCTTCTCATGCAGACACTTAAATTGCTATGTTGAAGCTCTGGTCAGACACCTCTTTAATTGCACACAAAGCACTGGAGCAACTGACCCCTATATGAAGCTTCAGCACCAGGTGAAGGAGATCAACAATCAGTGCATCAGTAGGACAATCAGCAACCACTGTGACCTGACATCATGCAGGAGCAAGACAAAACACAATTCATGTTCAAATTCAACTGCTTAATTAAAATGAGAGTGACAGTGCCACCTGTAATTAGAAATGTGTGCTATAAAAATCTTTTCAGTGATAAAATGACCTTTTAGAAACTATGGTATCAATTAGAAAAGGTTCACCCTTATGAAAATCTCTGTTCAGCGTTAATGAACTGTCACTATTATTCACCAGTATGAGATATGTAGAAGACAGGACAGTAACAATGGGAATATTTGGACCGAACCATCACAGTGCAGTGGCATGTGGGAAGAAAAAGTTTGTGAGGGCCAGATGAGGTCAGCTGTTCATCCACAATTTTGTAACTCTAACAACAATGAAGTCCTGCAATAAACACAAAGTAATCCTCTGAGTCCGCTCTGAATTATGTTTATTGCTGAATGAAACAAAGGGCAACAACCAAGCTGGTCTCAGGGAGCAACTAAAACTGAATCAGAAAACACTCAAATTTATACCTTCAGCAAAACTCCTCCTAATGTGGAGCTTTAAATAAAGAGATATCATACTTTAAATTCACCTTCAGAGAAATCACAGTCGGATTCATGACCTTGACATTTTACTATCAGACAGTTGCTGTTTGGGACATGATGGTATCTGAGCACTCACTCTTCCTCATTTCAATTAACAAGCATGTTTTTGTGTATTTCACTATCAGTCTTTACCCAAAACAGAGAGATGTCCTGTGACTGAGCAGCTGCATGCTCTTTGCTCAGGACTTTTCCTTTCACCTGCTTCCGCTTGTTTCTTTAATATTCCATTCTAACAAAAAAAACATAAACTAACTTATATCGATAATTATATTAAAAACATATATTGCTGTATATTTAAATCGTAAGGACTAATTCCAATTAGGTACCGTGTGCAGCACTTTGTCTTTTTCTTATCCACAACTCTTTCTCTGTGGTCTTAATAGCCGAAGCCAGAAATCCAGTGTGGTGTGGTTGAATGGAAACACATCAAACATGCTAACAATCATTCTATAACACACAGCCATAGCAAAGAGTCCTAGCCCTGCTACCCAAAAAAGATTTTAGTACAACTCTTGATATTTTAAAGTATTTTGAGTGTAACAATAGTCCCTTTGTAGTTTTTTTAGTACCAACACATTGATGATAAAACCGATGACAAGGTAAGTCACAAATATGACCAATATTGTCATTTTCCTTTTAGTTCAGTTCTTGTTGGGTTTAAAAATACTGTCAAACAAAGACAGAATAGCATAACTGTAGTATCATTCAGGTTCTGGCCTCAATTACCTGACATAAGCTATAACACTCTTAACTCAAGTTCATACGATAATAAACCATAATCTACATAGACTTAGCTTACCAAACTCCATTCAAGCTGTAAAACTAGGAAGTTGTGATCAAACATGAACAAAAACAAAAAGATTCTGTTTTTGTATTGCAAATTTCTTGCCTGAAATGATTAAAGAGATTGTCTATTACTGGCCAGCTGCAGAGAGAAAACACTGCAGTCCTTTCTTCTGTTTTCACCCATTTCCAAAAGCTAACTTTGCACCTTTCTTCTGTACAGACAGCAACTGCATAGATTCAGATTTTCAAGGTGCCTGCACATGTAAAATCATATTGTAAATGGAATGTTGTTCTTTTGTTTTGCTTTTTTATTTTAAGCTGAGAAGTTACTGTTGTGCCTCTATAACAATCTTGACCTCATAATCTGGTTCTTCCTGTTCTTGGCTCTCGCTGTCTGCCATCTTTCTCTTCATACTCCTCTTAATCTCTTTATTTTAGTCTTGCATAGCCAGCCCTATCTCCACAGCACTGAGTCAGCACTGGAGGAAGGTCTGGCTGCGGCTATTATCATTCTGTTAGAGGTTAAAAAAAAGAGCTTGGCTTGTTTGTGATTGGTTTAAAGAGAAACAATCGTCTTTGGCAGATGTAGCAATGGGGTCTTAAATAATGGAGAGAAGAATGTTGACTGAAATAGTTGCCTAATGGCAAGCTCATACCCACAGACTACATCCGGTGAGTCAGACTATCTGTACAGTGACAAAGACACACAAACATGATGTATGCAGCCAGATAGAGACAGGAAATCCAATAAGTGAGGAAAACAGAGTATTCATGCTATAAATAAATTAAGAGGAGGTTGAGGGGAAAGACATTTGACAACAGTGTCATGATTTGAGGTTTGAGAAGCTTTGAGTTTAGTTATGTGACATTTTATTTTGTTAACCCTTATTGTGTGTGTAATCTACACGTCCTGCCAGGTGGACCTCCTGTTGTGAACACCTGTAATGATGTGTCTTGCCTGTGTTGATTGTCCCAGTGTGTGTCATCTCTGTTTCCTCATTGTCTTCCTCAGATTGTCTCTTGTCTCTCCCTAGATCTGTTTTCTGTTTTCAGATCCAGTCAGTCTGAATGAAGACTGACTGACTGAAATCTTACAAAGTTGATGGGGTATTTTTTGTCTGAGTCAGATTAACTTACCTAGATAATATATTTGGGGGTTGATTTACTGAGGCAGGTATATGTTTAACCAGCCCAGAGTTGGCCTAGGCATTCTGCCCACGTCGGCTTGAGACTGTCCCACTGTGGTCTTTGACCTGTAAGTCAAACAGCGCACAGTCAAGGTGGGTACTGTGGTGATAATTACACATTTTTTGGAAAGAGAGTGAAAATAACTTTATGCTGTCTCAGCTACAGGAGTCAAATATCCTGAAAGACACGAATGGTTGGAAAGCTTGGGATGGTGAGCTGCGTAAAGTTAGAGAAAAATTGGACAAAGCCTGACTTATGATAAGCACACCACCACCTACTGAGCTGTTCAGACATTTACTATCAGCCTGGATCTTTTAAAGGGGACAATAACAGTCAATTAAATGTTTCTGTAATCCTGCTCATTATAAAGTCCACTGCAAAGAATGTGATCAAAACAGACTTAAACGATCCTAAATACCTTTTCACCTTTTCACCTGGTTCTCCCTCTTGTTCTCTCTCCCTCAGATTAAGTATTAAAAAAAAATCCAGAGCAGCTTCTTACCCCCCCCCCCCCACCACCACCACCACCACCACCACCCACCCCAACCCTCACTCTCCCAAAGGCATGAAAAAAAAAATCTGTTTTAACTTTTGTAAATTGGAGAAAAAAGCATCAAATGTTGATAAATACCTTGGGCATAATTTTGCAAATGTTTCATTATCCTATGAGAAATACAAGTACAACACTATTGTTCATGTAGACATACTGTGATTGTTTATTATGCATTTTTAATAACTTATTATCCTTAGAAAACAAGGCAACTATAACCTTATTTTTTGGCAGTTTTTAACATATTAAAACAGAAACTAAGCTCTGCAAATGAAAGGAATACATTTAAACAACTAGCAAAGCTGCATTTCATTCACTGTTTATTCTTAGCTGAAATCTGCAAATCCACACAGCACCAAAGCCTGAAACTGCTCACTTCTTACACTCAGAGATTCAGAATCTGCATACATTAGTGCATTTTGTTCTGACACAGACACAGAAATATTCTTATGAATTGGGGCCTTGATGTGAAAGTGTCTGGGAGCTGCTGCTCTAAATGAAGTCCTGCGTAGCAGCGAAGTCCCGGGTGTTTCTGAGGACTGTAACGAAGACGCTGCTCCTCAGTGGGACTCAGACATGATGAGTGTAACAGGTTACACCTGTGTCTGACAGGTCACAGGGTCTATTTGTGTTTTTATATGTTTGAAAATATACTATTATTATATTATATTCATATATTTAAAAACTACCGCTGTCATTCTTTGTGTTAAGAAGGCTACCACATTGTTTCCCTCAGTATTTAGCACTGAACAGAGCCAACATGTTGCACTGCAGTCTTTTTGTGAAGGACTTTCTCTAACCCTTTAGGCCTTCTTACCTCTCCGTCTGCCACTATACTTCTTTGCACTTAAGCTGAGCAAAGTTGATGTCTGTGTCACACAGTCCCTTTGTTATAATCAGTATTGTGTCTTAAAGTTATTTGTGCAGACTCTTCCCATTTGCCCTCACCATAGCAACCAAGGTTTAGGGCTTAGCTTTTCCTGATATTGAACAGGCAAGAGGATAGCTCATGACGTCAACAGACATTCAGAGACAGATGCTGACCTCTGGTATGAGATACTGTCACCTTCACTAGGATGAAGCTCAACGGAAGTTAGGTAGAGATATTTATGTTCTAATGCCCAGTAAGATCCTGAAAGTGTACAGCTTGGCCTTATTTGGATATGTAGTGTAGAACTAGAGACATGTGGTGACACAAAGGTTTAAATATACCTCACACTCAGCACAGCCTCAGACTGGTGGTGGCAAAACTCATGATAACTTGTGGATGTTGCTAGTACTGATCTCCTGGACATCGAGTTCTGCAATAAATGCCTCTGCGTAAGACATCGACTGTCTCCTGACCTCCTCGTTTCCTCCAGCTCATCTTTGACTAGATTTTTCCTTGACACTTTTTAAATTTTGTTATTACAACATTTTACTTTGAAATTTTCCTACCAACTTAACTTGTTTGTCCACTTTAATTATTGTGCTATTGTAAGTTATATTCATCCAAATTATTATTTCTCATTGTTATTTTGAGAACTCTGTACTCTGAACATCAAAGTCTCTCACCTGATGCTCTTTTTAACTTGTGATGGCAAATCCTCAAATAATCTGTGTTGCTTCTTTTTCCTAATCCAATCATTGCTGGTTGGTGTTATCTGTCTCTCTCTATTCACTTTCCAGCTTGTTGGTTTTTGAATAAGTATCAGTATTAGATTGGCAGCATGTCCCTGTGTTAAGATTAACCAAAGTTTCTGATTAACTGATAATTATAGCAAAAATGAGACAAATGTGTCATGGGCACTGCTTTCAAAAACCAGTGCTGACAAATAACAGATAGCTGTTCCATTAATTTTGGTTACTTTCTTTACAAACCAGAACAACCTGCACTGGTGAATTTGAATTCTTTGTCTTTTTCACAGTTGCTAGACTAACTCATTACTTGGACAGAATAAAAGACAACAATGATGATTAATAACACTGTTTTGTATTTAACACATTGCAGGAATAGTCTGTGTGGTAGCACAGAGAGCAGGTGGTGCAGACTGGAACATGGTCCAACTCTTCTGCAGATTCTCGGCTCGCTCACTCAGAGTGGGTTGTAAAATGAAGCAGCTTGAACCGTTTCGTTTCTTAAAAGTGTAGGTCAGTGTGAGACAGATTCTGGGTGAATCTTGGCTGTGGTTCTCGCTGTATAAAGTCAGTGTCTTCAGTGTTCTTTCAGCTGCTTCAGAATCATATAAAAGCAAGTAAGGTTAATTAAATCACAGGTTATCAATCACAGTGTGACTGCGAGAGTTCAGCAAACCTTACTGATGTAACCTTTCTAATGTCCCATCCCAGTCTTCCTGCCGAGCGTTGGTCCCAACTCCCACTGTTACATTTTTTTAATTCAGATGTTTGAAGTAACCAGTTTAAAGAGGAGTTCATATTAAATTAATGCAGCATACATATTTGAACACCATTTAGAGCAAAAGAGCCTTAATTGTTCAAACTGTCTTGTGCTTTCTTCTAACATGATTCTTCTATACACATACTGTACATACAACAGTGTGCTTTTTTATTTTACTTGTGGGCCCAAGATGGTGATCACTGTTAACAGCTACATTATACATTACTAATTTTTTTTTTACGTGCCCTGAAACTTTTGTAAATGTAACAAAAAATGATATTCCACAGCGTTCTCAAAATGGCTGGCATGCCATTCATCGGCTTCCTCCCCAGGACCTGGAGGCAACTGAGGAAGAGGAAACCCCTGCCCCTCATGAAACCAAGAATCAAAACGAAAATCCAGAAGGGAAGAGAGAACCAAATTGAGAAAAAAGGAAAAAAGAACCAAGACGGCAAACATTGAAAATGTCCAACTGACTACACTGTCTTTCTTTCCTTCTGCTTTTTCACTCTTCTTTTAGTTCTTCTTCCCATCTTCCCCGCCTTGCCTTTGAGGGCAGCCTGCAAGGTGCCGCAGCCTGGGTATGGCACCTTGCTTTGGTTGGGAAGATGGGATGAAGATAATCATTGTTGTTGTTGTTGGCGATTTTCTTTATTGGTAAAATATGTTGTTATAATCAGATCATTTTTCTATTATTGATGGGAATGCTGATGGCATATTATATAAAACCTGTTACTTTAATCCATGTCTCTTTTAGGTCAAGTTTACTTACTGCGTTATGAAAGATGGTCACCACATGCTCTTTCCACACACACCACGCATCACTATAAAGCCGTTTCCAACACTGACTACATTGGAGTAACTGAAACAATCAAGCGTGCAAGTATATGTTTACAGTTCTTAATCAAAATTACACTGCATATATGCACTAAATCACAAACTAACTGATATAAATGTACTTTCAGATTGGTGAAGGCACGAAAGCCTAAATTCAACTGTGGAGAGAAATGGCCCAAAATACTAATTCACCTGGAACAACAATAACTGTAACACACATTAAAATAAACTACAAGGAAACAAGTAGCATACAACATTTTACACAACTATCAGCACACGTACATCTTACACAATATAAATACTCTTCATCCCTTGGCTTCAAGTTCCTGTATTGATTAGCTAAATCTTAAATAGTCATCTGAATACTTTTACACTTAACTTTCTTGGTGTACATATGATATTATCCCACAGCTTTACTCTTCAAATCTCTACCACTGTAGTGATTTACAATCTGTTTTGACAGGAAGCCAACAGCCACTTAGGAAGAACAGCACCATCTCTCCATAGAGATAATTCACCGAGACAACAAGGACCTGATACTCTTGAACAACAGTGGCAATGAAATCAGAATGTTATACTATAAAAATGACACCACTAACAACTAAAAAATCTTTACTCACTTCATATTCAACCTTATTTTTTGATCATTCTCTCCCTGTTGTCTCCCTAATCTCTCTCCTCTTTCAGTGTTTCATGATGATTCCTTTTAAGGCCACTGTGTCATTTTAGTGTTTTTTTAAATGTTCTTCCTATCGTTTCATTTTCTCTCAGTATATCTCTCTCCTGTTTAATTAATTTCTTTTGATTTTTGCCTGATTTTAAAGGACGGCATAGCAGCTTATTCTCACCTTTTCAAGTACTTTTGCAGACAGCCTGGCAGCCAGGTGTCGGCCAGCAGAGGGCGCCGTGCAACCAACTGGCTGGGATGCAGTAGTGTCGGCATAAATGATGCAGATTCAGCATTAGCATAATTTTAATCATGTCGGCATGACAGGCCTTCAACCTTCCATTAGCAATTTCCTCAGAAAATGTTATCTCTAGATTGCATAACTATTCTTTTTAATGAACACTGAGTAGAAAGTTTCAGATCCAGAGCCTCTTGCACTAATTTGGGATCCATTTTTAACCACTGTCTTTCTGCACCTACCTCCACCTGTCTACTACAGCTGCAGACAGTCTCCTGTGAGACGCTTTTCCTACTCCTACCTCTGTCTACCTACCTACCTTCACCTCTTCACTTCTTCACACCCAAACATAGCCTGAGACAGATAGACAAGAGAAACCTCTGAGTCACACAGTGAAAAATGCTGCCAGTCTCTTAAATTCACAGAAGCACACCTCAATAACTCACCACTAACCTCTTACAAGTACTGTCACCATCAGCACTCAATAACTTAAAACTATTTCTGCAGTCATTCCAACCATCTTTAACTATCATTTACTAGTTGCTGTACAAGCTACTCAAATATCCAAAAATATGGGTCATGAAATTCAAATTTATAGAGCATTCAGAGCCCTTAATAACTATAGTTTTCTAAATTCAACACAACAGTCATCTAATTTCTGCCCCTCTTGCAAAATTAAATTTGACAGTCATATCTAATCTGGATGAATGAGTGTGCTGAATCGTGTAGGGCATCGTTGTGATGAGAAAGATAAATGTCTGCAGCCTGTTGTATATTTTGTTTGTATTGTTGTATCACAAGTTGCTTTGGCAGTGCAACAGCTGGCAGGCCAGGTGTGCAGGAGGCAATTGAGATGTATTGTATACAAAATTAAGAGAACAATTGTTGTCTTTGTCTGCAGATTTACTTTTAGGCTGGTGGAAATCTGTCCACTTTAGGAAATAATAACCATTACACAAACATATTTATGACCACTATCGGTGCCTACTACAATGAAGTCTCAAACAAGTCTGAAAATGATCTGCAGGGCAGATTAGTGCATTTATTTTGCCTAGTCTTAGCTTTTATTTATACTTTGTTTTATAACTGGCACAGTACCTGACAAATACATGTGCACACATGTTAAAACATAAGAAAAGCAACAATTTATTAAATAAACTTATCTGTTTATGGATGTATGCCCTCAGTATTCCAGGCCAGTCATAAGTAATAATGGCAGATTATCACATTATGTGTTTCTCAACACCACAGCATGTCCCAGACAGGCTGCAGTGAAACTGTGTCGACCTCTTTTTCTTTAGTGAAATAGTTGTGCTGGTTGTGAATTCTTCACACATGAAGCAAAGAACTCCATCTGGTCAGAAAATGCTTAATAAATTTTAGAATAGAAACAGGGTTACTACATTGCATTGACTTTTTTACTTCAGTATTAGTTCGCAGCTGTGTTCAAGATCCTGCACATCCAGACAGACAGGTGTTTTTTTAAGTCCTTCTGCTTGGTAAGACTTCTGCTAAGGACACGTCTAAGCTGAGTTCTCATGAGAGCTAGGTGTATTGATTAGATTAATAAAGGAATGCTTCTCCAACCTTGTAAAGTATTTCTATAAGCAGAACAGAAGCATGCTGTATCTGCAGCCTGTGTGTACTGATGCCACAGACAGATATGTGTGCACAAACTGTGCCACAAATACAAAAGGTGTGATCAAAAACTTTCAGAGCCTGTTCCTGTTGCTCATGCAGCTCCACACACAACTAAATAATGTTCACTACATATACAAAGGTACATTGCTGGACCCTTTCATCAGCTCCAGAGTTAAATGGGTATTTTGTGACCACTGGTACCTTTGCACATTTGCAATTTTTAGTTAGAAAATAAGAAAACTCACATTACTACCAGCACAGTGGTTCAGGCATTCAGTGTCCTTTGAGAAACAACCAGCTGCATTCTTGTGGTTTACGTGTGAAAACCAGCAGGAGCTCCTTTAAAAAACAATGATGATAGCTCTTGAAGTTAGCCTTGATCCTGATGTAGCATCAGTGCTGAAAAGCATTTCTTTGTTGAGAGAAAAACAAAGAACCCATTTCCTGACTGACTTCTGCAGTTTAATTTAGCAACTCGCTCTGCTGGTCACTCTCTACTGTTTTTTCTCATTGTTTGCAGTACTCTAGACTGTGAAAGACAGATTATTCATTCAGTCCCCTGGCCAGTATTTTTAGACACGCCTGGCATCAAACACAGACGTAATGGTTCTGTGTAATAACCATCTTGCACATTGATCAGGTAAAGATAATATACAGACATAAATAATGCTGCTGGGGTCAATTTACTAAGACGTTTATATATTTTGGGCAAAGACTGATATAGCCACTCTGCGTATGTTCTGTAGCTAGAGCCAGTGCTGCTGCGGTCTTTAAACCTGACACTGAACGCTGCATAGTCTGCAAGGTATCATCCCAGAAAGTGCTGTGCCAAAAACTTTGCATTTCTAGATCATTTAACTTAAGGAACTAAAATTTCTAAAAATACACGGATGGATGAAAAAAAATAAGAATAAAGAAGTACTAAAAAAGTAGCGGAAATATTAGACAAAGCAGATTATCATAAAAAGCCCCGAGCAGATCAGTGACAGCACCTAAACCAGGCCGACCACCCACTACCATGACAGAGGCATACTTCCATCAATAAACCAATTTTACCCCAGTTTTGTAAACTGGGACAAAACATAGTCCAACTAAATGACATCTATGGCGTAATTAAGCTATAATTATAGATATAATTATAGCTTGATTGCAACTGTGCATATAAACCCACTGACTGTCATGTAGTGACAGGCTTATTCTGTAACACTCACTCCATTTTAGGATAACACTCATTATAACCCTGTCACTTTATCCAACACACTTCCACAGCACATATCAGTATAATGATGAGTTTATGTAACTCATGGAAACTATGGGGCTCAAAAAACTAGAATCAACATTAATGAAATTCACTTGGGAGGTACACGACTGTCCACCAGCAGGAGACAGGCGGTGCCGTTATGAAGCTGAAATGCCAAGCAAATGTCATTAAGCTCAAATATCATAGACAGAGTTGAATTGGAGTTAATTATGAAAACAAACAGCCATGTGATCAAAGATGGATTAGAGGAAAGGGGGGTTTCGGTCCCGCGAATGAGGCGAGAGACCTGCAGTTTATTAATATGGATGAAGCTCGTTTTCTTTCTCTCTGAAGTTCTAATTCAGTCTCATTTACACACTTAAACGCACACACATACACACACACACATACACGCACAAACATAAACTGGCTCTCTCATCCGTTTGTCAGTTCAGTTCTTTTCAAAGATTATTTTTTCCTCCCTCCTCTCTGTGTTTTCCCATGTGGAGCCTCAGAACAGCTGTACAACAGTTTATTTTATTAATGATGAAGACATTCATTTGCTCAAAGAGACAGAATGAGAGAGAACGAAGGAGGAGGAGCGACACAAAGGGGGTTTCGTTAATGATGATCACATTCATCATCTCTTCATCACTCCATCCTTTTTTAACTTTTTTTTCTTCTTATCGCTGTTATTTTTTATAATTAGAAAAAGTAGAATAGAGGCAAACAGCTCAAGTGGATAACATTAGGAGGTTAAAAATAATACACTAAATCAATTTATAAAATAATGCAAATGCCCCGAAAAATTGATAACTCAGTGTTCATCACCTGAGTGAGTATAAGATAATGACCAATTACAGTCATCTAATATAAAGAATAATTTTAATGATTAATTCAAAAGTACAACTTCCTGAAACAGTGGAGTTAAAAACATAGACCAATTGCCTCCGCTGGGGTCAAATTTAGATTTAGGCATCTTTCCACCTGATGAATGAAGATCTAATATTCCCTGTCTGGTTTGATCATCATGAACTTCAGAGAAACTGGTTTAGGCAGAACATTAGTGGTTCTGTGAGACTTTGGGTACAACTGCACTTATAGCTAAATAGCAGTGTTATTATGCTTACGTGTTCACAATGACCATGCAAATACACTAATCAGGTATGATGTTCACTATTTTCACATCTTAGTTTAGCATGCTTATTTACATATTTGCACTTTAGACTGTACAATGTATGCGGGGCCTAACAACCATGATATCACCCATTGGTTTGTGGACTATTGTTTTGAAGCTTCAAGTTTAGCGTTTTAGCCTTTTTTGGAACCAGAAGTGACCATATTTGGACAAGAACGTAGTGCTAGATATTAAAGTGAGTTTGCCCTGCACTATACACACACACACACACACACACACACACACACACCCAGCCATGCTGAGCAGAGTTGAGGGAGACAAATCACCTCTCTGGCCCCTCACAGTGGGAGACAGCTCTTTGACAGAGGAGCAGAAATTGTCACACAACAGCACTCTGACACACACAGACACACACACACACACACACACACACACACACACACACGTATACACAGATATACATTCACAGGCTCCTTACGAGACTCCCGGGTAGGGAGACGAGCGACAAGCTGTCATTGTGCCTGTGTGTGTGTGTGTGTGTCACTGTGAGAGAAGCTCTTCTTAATTAGCAAGCTATCCTGATGACAACAGACTAGGGTCAAACTGTGCCGGGCTGCGCTGAGTGTGTGTGGGTGTTAAGGAGCATCGTTTGACTTCTCTCCTTCATGACATGCCTGAGAGCTGAAAACACTCCCTAATCACTTCTGAGACACACACACCCCCCATCTCCAGAAAAATCCACACACATACACACACGCGCAGTCCATGATGCGTGTTGATGGATTGCACCCAGGCCAGGCAGAGTATAGCCGCTCTCCCCTTTGTTGCTTGTTTGTTGAACAGATGCTTCACACAGACGAAACCTGGAGCTGCTCAATTTAAAATCAACAGGAAACAGCCTTTGCAGATTCGCTGCATGTTCTTTTAAAATGACGACTTGTTGTGACAAATCTCTTAATTGCAGGAAAATTAGAGTTTCCTGAAACCAGTCAAATAGATGATGGAATATTTTTTTTACACCAGAAATAACTCTTCTAACCTTGAACAATTCAGCTCAGTCCTGTCAGCTGTCTGACTCTATGCTCTCTTTTCCTTCCATCAACTGAAACCACTACATTTAACTAAAATAGCTGAGAGCTGCAGACTGGCCCAGAGGTAGATCTTTTAATTAATAACCATAAGGCCATGGGCTGCAAAAGAGGCAATTTCCAGCTGTGTATAATGTTATAAGTGGTTAAGTCATGATTTAATGATGTCATTTAGTGTCTTCAGCGCTGGTGACTGCAGAAGAGGTCAATTCAGTGAATCATCTTGATGAGAGAATGTAGTTGGAAGTACTTGAATTAAAATGTTTTAATGGAATGGTTTATTTTGATGACATCTCTTTTTATCATAACATATCACCAGGCTGAAAGGGAGTGTTTCATCGTCCCCCTTTGCTGGGTTTGAAGTCATTCTTCTCAGGCTGGATGTGGTCAGGAGTGTGCTTAGTCATAGAGGTCACAGACCAGAGATCTGACGGGACCCATTCAGACTCAGATCCACGTTTTATACAGTCGGTCAGATTGGGGTTGAGTCCTGTTCTGTTGCTGTGGGTATTATTACAGGTTGTGGATCTATTTAATATTATTTATTATATTCAAGTGGATCTGAAAAGAACTGGCCATGTTCAGAAAGGGTTTTTGCGTGTGTGTTTTGCAACTTTGTTGTGCATCTTTGGCCACAAGGTAATACTAAATAACCTATATGAGAGAGTGCCCCTGCTCAGGAGGTGAAGAGTTGGACAGAAAATGGCAAATTCATTTTAAGGAGCACAGATAACAGCAGGTGAACTTTCGATGATTCAAAGAACAAGGCTGATCCACCAGTTGTTTCAGCTAAAAAGCTAAAAAAGAGGAAGAAAACGAGCCTGGATGTATTTAACTTCTTTTGCAAGAAGGGTGGATGAAATGCGCCAAAACCAGGCAAGGGAGGGGGGGCTGGTCTTTTGGGGTTTGGCAAAAAAATTTCTGGACCATGGAAGCTTTCTTGTACTTGCAACCACACCCGCCATAGATGTGACAGTATCCTGGAGTGCAGCCCGGAGCAGGGCAAGAAGATAAACTACTAATGATCAGGGACTGATTAGAATATCACAGTGAAAATCAGTGAAAAAAACTGCTGTCTGTAAAATTGTAGGATTTGCTGAAAGAGAAATACTTGGTGCAACATAGTAACATGATCTGTGGACACACTGCCTTAGCTAATCAAATACATGTTCAGGCACATAGTTATGTAATAGTTCTCTAGCACACCTCTGTCCAGAGTTTTTTTTATTGTTTTAAAACTGTGGATCTGCTTCTCATACTGGCCTTCCTGGAAGGCATTAGCTTGCAAAGCTCCGCAGTGATAAAACATTTTGTCTCTCTTTTCTAACCCTTTTTCCTTTCCTCACGGCAAAGTCTTTTTTTAAGTACAGATGGACAGCAGAGAGGATTAAACTCCAAAGTAGATTTAGAGATTTTAACATGGACCCATGGATGGGGTTTTTTTTGCCTTCTCTTCTACCTCACCGCTGAAATATAATGTTCCCAATTTTGGTATTGCTGTAAGTTCATTATCAAGCTAGCACCCAATGGAAAGTTCCTATTATAGTAACTAATAGTTTGAATGCTTCAGAACAGCTGTGGCCTAGTATACCAGAAATCTGCAGCATTTAATTTTATCTGTTTTACCCAATCTGAACTCTAACCTTTCTCTTTTGATTCTATAAATATGTATTTTTCAGTAGATTAATTCTTTGCTTTGAATTCTAGAAGCATAAAAAGACTTTTCTATTAAAATTATGTTAATTTAAGTAAAATTTTTTTTAGAAATGTATATATTTGTATTTGAAGCCCATTTATTGGCCCTGAATTCACTTCTTTGATGTGCCCAACAGTTAAAAATTATTTTTAAAGGTTGACAAACTGATAGAGAAAAATATTTTAATGTTAATGTTAAAAAAAAACAGTTACTAAAATTTCAGGTTTTGATGCAAAATTTATTAATCAAATCATTTTGGTCTTTCTTTGCTTCCATATACCAGAATCTTTAGGAAAAAATGGTGTGTGTGCAGAAACGCCATGTTTTGCTTTTATTGTGGATTCATGGCATTAGAGAAGTGAGCTTTTTTTCTTGTCTGTAGACAGCATGAAATATGACCAATGCTAGCTGTCACTAAAGAATAGAAAACAGCTTAACGCTAATCGATTCTCCAAAGAACTTTGCAATTTCTGTCAGACGTACAATATTTCAGGGAGCTTATTTATCTGCACCAAACAAAGGGCTGAGAACAAACCTCATTCAGACATTTCAAAAGTTCGGGGTTGGACAGCTTGATAAATGGTTGGAAACACAACTCGAGTTGTCTTGTCCGTCTCTCCTGCCATCTCCCATCTGTGTTTTTGTGTGTGTATCAAGAATTTTTTCCCCAATTCCCCTTCAGTGAATGATACTCAAATACTTAATACAATAAAGAGATACAGAATAGAAAGAGGAGAACAGGGTCATGAGGTTGCTGTAATGGGCTTGTAGTGGTCAATAAAACAGTAGTCAAGTCCACACACACCCTCACAGGCCAAATAACACATGCATACACACAAGGCACATCTGCCACAAACCTCCTCAGGCCGCTGTGGATCAAATGATGATGAGAAATAAAGTGTAACAAACATTCAGCTGGACAATTGCACTTAGATATATTACAGAGTGAACTATTGATGTTTTGTACAACATCTACTATCGAGTGTGAAAGTGTTTCGAAAAAGATTTCGGTCCGCAGGAGAAATGTCAATAACTACAATACAGCCACAGAATGGAGATATACAGTAGAACAGGATCAGACACTGAAGCAGACACACACACACACACACACACACACACACACACAGAGGATCTAATACACAGTGTTCAGAACCAATGGATGCACTTATTGATGCAGATGTAGTTGTGTTCTGTTTGGTTTTATGAATTATGTTTTTTGTTCCAAGGTTTTGTGTCTCTGTGTGTTTGTGTTTCTGGAACCTGTTTTGTGATGTGATTTTACCAAATAGGTCCGACTTATTGCAGTTATCTGACTTGTTTTCAGTTGATTCGGCTCCATAAAGTAAACTGAAGTCCAAGTAACTATGTCAGCTCATGATGAGAAAATTACGTGAGTTTGGCACCGTGGAGAACATTAAACATAACAAGGATATCTTTCTTTCAATGGCTTCACCAATCCTAACAGCAGGCGTTTAGCTGAGGGGTTGCATGAAGGTGGTTATCAACTCCCAATCTTTCCTAATCAAGGCATAAGTGTGTTCACATAAGAGACAGTAAGAGATTAGGAGCAATTGTAAACATGTAGAAGTCTCCTGGCAACAGAGCATCATGTTTTACAAACAAGTACAAAACTGCAATATTATAAAAAAATATGAAACAAAAAACCCCACATAATTCTGACTAAAAGCAATATACTTGCAACTTGAAAAGATAGAGATCCATGTGGCAAACGCTACATTTTAGACAGATTTTTACGTCGTGCTATGTATTGATACAGGCACAAAACTCCTCAAACTGCTTCTATATTACTGCCACATCATTGGACAGACAAAATTAGTTTTGATAATGAGATTAATTTATTCATTAAACAAAACTTTTAAGTTTCAGGGTGCAAATAAAAGATGTAGCATTGCATAGAATAGGACTTAATACAATAAAAACAAGAGTACAATGGGGGAAAAAAACTGTCTTAGCACAGGGACAAGTGTACCAGTGTCTCCATAACAGGGTGGGCCAAGAAGATTGTGAATGCCAAAATTTTTAGAGTCATTAAACTGACAAATTTATACATGAAAATTTTAAAAACATTTTTAAAATAATAAATTCCAAATATTTTATGTGCACTACACAATCTAAGGCTTTTAAAAATGTTTTCTTGGCATGACTGCAGCTTAGAGCAGATGACAGGTGATGCAGAACTATGAAATCATGGGCTCTTTTTATAAATGATGATGCCATGTTCCATGAGAATTGATTAGTCTGTTTGATCAGTAGACTGTGCTTTTTTTTATCCATTGATTGATAAAGAAGTATATACAGAAGAATTTCATATATATAAAACCAAAAAACACTGAACGCCATGAGCATCATTGCTGTCTTTACCACTGCTGATTGCCATGGTGGATTAATTTGATCTTTGTCCAACCTCTCAGGCTCCTTAAGCACAATTATTATGACTAATATTTACTGTCTTAAATAAGACTGATTGCATGAACCTAAATTGATCCTAATGGAGCCGCTTTACCTTGTGCTGATTTGTTGGAACCAAGCAAATGTTTGATCCTCACTTTTAAAAGCAAGTTGAATGAAACAGGCTCCCAGAGCATCATTTGTGGGAGCTTTTATGTTTATTCCATTGGCTACATGATGTTTATGTTTATGTTTGTGTTTATGTCTGTGTTTATGTTTGGATGATGTTGATGTATTGAGCTGTTAGAGAATGGTGAGTCAACATACAAGATTGTTGGTTCATGTTAGTCAGTGTGTCTTAATTCCATGAGAGATGACTGGATACCAAATCAAAACAGTATTTCATTCTTTCATTCAAGAACACAAACACACACACACACACACACACACACACACACACACACACACACACACACAGACAGCCCTTCAGCCCTGATAAAAATATAAAAATCATCTTCGAGGCTTGGAGTTAGTTTGGAAGATCACTCCAGGATTTTTCTGCCCCTGTCCTCCTCACCACCCTGTCTCACCTTCTCCATAACTTTCAGTCAGTGAAGTACATTGTGAAGATCTCAGTGTAACAGAGCTTTTAGATTAGTTTTTCTAATTGATGTCAGAAAAAGCTCAAAACTTTGCAGCTGGAATGAGTTAACCATTCAAAAATAGTTTTAAGGGTTTTTGATATTCAAGGTTTAACATGCTGAAAGATTACAATGATTCCCTTAAAAAAAAGATCATTTGCTTTGAGAATATTAGGTGGTTCATTAAGTTTGAAAAGAAACAGGACTTAAAATTTTATGAAGAATGAAGCAGAAAGAAAAAAAGTTAATAGTCTTTATAGCAGACAATTGTCTGTCTTTCTTATCTCCCTTGATTGAAAACTTTAATCAGTTTGTTGGTCCAAGTGGTGAAAATATTTTCTTTAATGTTCAACAAAAACAACCATGTTGGATGTTGATGACTACAGCTTTCAATTTTTATATCAGCTGATCTCTTCAGGTGGTCAAATCAAACGTAAGGCTGTAAAAGTATTTTAATGACACACCTACATGGTTAGTCAGTTCTCTTTTCACATTTACTTCTTTTATGCTCACCCTCACCTCTCCATCACCAATAATCTGCATCAGTTCTTAATTTCATCAGCCTTTCAGTCAGCAGTGTCATCAGCTGAAACCACCACCAGTGTCTGGACTTCATTTGGGGATTCATTCTGTTTGTTTTCAGGTCACCCACCTTTCAATTACAAAACCCCCCTGTTTATTCTGTTTAGTCCCACATATCTGTTGTGATAGAACAGGTATTTTTACTTAGTTATCCTGTTCCTCTTGATTAAAAGCAAGTAAAAAGCTGAAGCAAAGTTCAACACACAAAACTGGAGCCACACTCATATTTTAGTATTTGTTCATATTCCAAGTATTAGGTCATCAAGTTATATGGTATATTTTATGGCATTAAACAATTTCAGCTGCCATCAGGTTGATTTAATAAATTAGATCAGAGTATCCATAATATGAACAAGAACCTTAGTACCATGTTTCAGATATTCAGATGACAAATCAGAGGCTAGCAAAGACAGAGGGCAGGACTTATGATCTCCATGACAACAGCATCCTGTTTTACGGCATATGTGCCACATTTTGACCAGTAGTAAACTTTTAATTTGAAATCAGTAAACTGTGTTTGATCCACAGCTTGGTATAATTGATAAAGCTACAGTGTGTGTCAGAGCTGTGTGTCAGCCTCGTACTGTTGTGTCAAACACACTGGGCCACATTAGGATCATTTATTTTTTGGTCCTACAGTTATTCTGTGTATCATCGAGACACCTGCCCTCAAACCCGGCATACAGTGAGTAAAAGAACCACAAATTTGTTAAGTACAATCAGATTAATTGCAGTGCAACCAACAATCATTAGGATTTATAGTGTGTGATGTAACAGTGTAACGGCTCAGAGGTCCCAGGAACTAAAGACCAACTAAAACCCCTCAGCTCCTGCCACCACATTCCTGTCTCCCGTTTCTGGGCTTCAGCAGACCGAAAGATACTGTATGTCATCCTGTCTCATAACTGTCCCATCAGTCTTTTCTTTCCCTACCTGAATCATCATATGACAATGCTTTACAGTGAAGTAGAAAAAAAAAGAAAACAAATCTGTTGTGATTTTAGCTACAGGCAAGACGTCAGAGACTAGACACTCAATTTTAGCTTCACAGTAATCTCTCTGCTCCTACCTGTAATCTGTACGGTGAGACAGGCTCCAAACTAAATCTCTCCCTTGTTTCTAGAGGGCAGAGTGCAAGTTGTATGGCCTCGAACATCATGCTTGCTTTTTTTTTTTTAACTGAATTCAATACTTTTGTGTGTTTGTGTTTGTGTGTGTGTCTGTTGCGTTTGGAAGTAATAAAGCTGATGGCACTTTGAGCTGCTGGCTCGATTAAAGAGAGTCCCTTTGTCTTCTTGTGTGTCTTTGCTCCCTCATTCTCAGTCTCCCTCTTTCTGTTCTCATTTCCTCTTTTCCTCCGCTAAGAACGCTCAGGATGAAATGATCAGAGAGAAAAGAGAGGAGAGGGAGAAGAGGCGGAGAGAAGGTGGGTGGTTGTTAACCTTTATAGACATGTCACTTTGTTGATTTTCCTGTGTTTCATCTTACTCTTCAACTAATTAAAACCATCAAACACACACATGTGCACACACACACACACACACACACACAGAGCTACGGGCAGTTCTCAGTCGACTAATTAAAGCATCCGTTTCTACCTGATCTGAGCTGTTTCAGCCTCGCCTGCTCTCCTCTTTTACTCGATCCCTCCATCGCCCCAGCCTTTAATTAGATGGGAGTTGGTACAATACTTGTATGTCTTGATCATTTATGAGATGAGACTGCTGCTGCTGCTGCTTATGTTATTTCTATGAGGATGCAGATGGATTCAGTTTGTAAATGCAATAACTTAACTCCGTTCCCCCTCCCTCTTATCCTACCTCATCTTTGTCCACCGTCACTTCACCAAACTCCTCATCCTGTCTTCCTCTCGCCCCCTGTTGGTGATGAAGCTCGTCCATTATTAGTGACCCCTGTGCTGCCAAGCAAGGGTTTAGAAAACACTCTTGGGAGTTTGGAGAACATGTTTTTTTTGTTGTTGTTTTGCAGAAATTTCAGAAGAGCAGCATTGAAAACTCTTGTTATAAATCTCTTAAGTGGCATTTCAGCAACTTTTTCAGGCATTCATACATGATAAGTGACAAGCATGTCAGGCAGATCTGCTGAACACACTTGAGAGTAAATCCTGTTAAATTTTCCACAATAAAAGAAGTGGTTTCCCTGCATTTACGAGAGTGCACTCTTGACTTGAAAGCCAGCTGCTCTGAAGCATCCACAAGGGTTTAGATTTTCTTTCTTTTCTTTTTCTATTTTTTTGTTGGTCGTTGTTAATCAAAGGAGCAATATGATGAAAGAAGTTGTCAAATTTTAATGCTGACATCCATAAAAACACTAGAAATGTATTTCTTCTTCTGGGTTTCACATGGACAAAACAAGAGTGGGATTTTCCTTGTGTAGCATTCTAAGCCTCAGGGATTACATACCATCTTTTTGAATTATTTTTTCACTTAAGCAGCAGCTGAAAATGCATAATGCTGCTATTATTGTGATATAGGAGGTAGGTTTAAATTCCTCTTGTCATAAACCGGGGCTGGAGTTTTGCTCCTGTAAACTCACCCAAACTTCCACTGAGCCTTGCAGAGCGTTTTAGACCTGTGAAAAAACAGTAAAAGTGAAATAAAAACCGCAAAACCAAAGATTGTTTCCCCAAACTTAACCAAGATGTTTACACACTAATATCCATTTCACAACCTTAACTACAGGCAAGGAACACTTGAGTCAGAAAAGGCTTTGGGTCATGCTGAAGGATGCACTGTCCATTTCTATTAGGCCGAAAAAGGTGTGAAAAAGTGGCCACAAATGAATTTTCTTTGCTGAGTGGCTTAAAGATAAGAATCTAAGATGCCAGGAGGTTTGAGTAGAACTGCTTCTGCTTTGCTCTGAAAGACGCCAGTCAAGGTGGTTCAAGCATCTGATCTGGATCCCTCCAGGATGCCTCCATGAGCAGATGTTTCCTGCACGTCCTGCTGCGAGGACACCCGTCCCCTCATGACTTGGCCAAGATGTGTCTAGGAGCCACTGTCTCTGACAGACAAACCATGGACAAGATATGTTTTCTACAACAAGGTTATAAGCACTGTTCTGTGTTTTGATGTCTAAGTTAACCAGATACCATCTAACAGACATTTGTACTTATAAAACTTCAACTTAAGGTTTTGCCTTTAGCAGCTTTAAACTCCCTTATTTTTAGCTTTCCCTCCTTCTGCTCTTTTGCTTTCATGTGCTGCTGTTTTCCTCTGTAGCTGAACCCCACCAAGAAAATCCATAACTGGCCAAATAACAGATTTTACCAGCACAAATACTTGATTTCTACTTGGATGGAAAGAAAATATGCTGCTTTTCATAGTCTGCTGAGCATCATGGTTGAAGCAAACTATCATTTCTGTCAAAAATCCATAACTCTGCAGGATGATCACTTCAACCAATCAGAAGACAAGAATTTTGCCAACACTCCCCTCTGTCTCCCTGTGCCCCTCAACGATTTTTTTTCTCTAGCAACACACACACACCCACACACACACACACAGACACACACACACCCTGCCGAGCAAGAGTCTCAGGCTTGGCAGACGAGTAGCGCTGTCATTTGTCAGGGACATCCCAGAGGTAACATAAGGGATAGGCCGCATAAATGCGTACTAGTGTGTGTCGGTGTGTGTTTGTGTGTGTCAGCTAAATTGGGCATAGCAGTGATGATGTATGAAATGATCAAACAATCGATTCAAAATTTAGTTTGATGCTTCCTGGCTTCAACATGACGCTGAGTGAAGGGGAGGGGGTAAGACGAGATGGGGAGGGGAAGAAAAAGAGGGAGAGGAGAGACAAGGGAGCAAAGAAGTTAGGGAAATTTTTGGAGGAGACACAGAGTGTGACACACTGCGAGCAGAGATCACAGTCTCAATCTGAATACATTTAAATACATTCTTCCTTTCTTTTTCATCATAGTCACTGTAGCTACAGAAACGAGCACATTCTGTCTCATGTGCGAATATGTTATCTCACGAGTTTATTGTTTGACAGACTTTTGAATTATAGCA
Source organism: Acanthurus leucopareius (assembly GCA_029814765.1). Classification (NCBI taxonomy): domain Eukaryota; kingdom Metazoa; phylum Chordata; class Actinopteri; order Acanthuriformes; family Acanthuridae; genus Acanthurus; species Acanthurus leucopareius. The sequence continues at coordinate 4,253,860 of JAQMCX010000058.1, read as the reverse complement.
CCTCAGGTTATACACTACTGCCATCCAGTGGTAAGACAATATAATCAGCCATTTACTGTGGCCTTACTAACAGAATCTCAGAAACTCGGTGACATAAGACATAATTAAAAGAATCTTATATCCACAGGAATTGTGTTCAGTTCCTATGAACTTTGAACATTTTCTGTGCTTAATTAGCATTGCCATTCCATCAAACACACACAAACAGCTGCACAAAGACACCTAACTCATTACAAAAACACAAACGCATTCATACATACATACACACACACACATGCACGGACACATACACACATACGCACGCAAACTGTAGTGGGCAGTGCAGCCCTAATACCATCCATTACGCTGTGATCTCCCCTAATAGGCCACTCCAGTGGCAGGCTCATTCAAGGGACTGATTAGCATAAGTGAGCTATAGCGTTCATTAGCCTTATCAAGGATTCATAACTTTGACCAAAATGAATGGGATCTGCTGCTTGCTGTCCAAGAAAAGCACTAAAGTCATTTACATACACTGTGTTTTCTCTCTGCTGACAATAACACACACACAGCAACCCAGATACACCAGATATTCCTGGTCATTTTTGAGGTAATGGAGGGCAATATTACCTTTAGTGGATGAATGAAGAGGAGATTTGAGCAAAATGATATGTTATGTTCACAAAATCTGTAGTGAGAGTCTTAAATGCAGCCAGTTTGGAGGGCTGTAAAGACCTCTGTCTTCCATTAAGGTGGTTTATTATTTAATATTGGAACTGAGACATAAGAACATAACAGGTTAAAAGAAACTGTTTCAAAAATATTTTGCATAGTGTGAAATTAAAATGATGGAAAGTACTAGCAAAGTCCACACCTATACCTAACCAGGCTCATGCTTTTGGTGTCTTGCAAGCTTTACTGACTCACAGTGTTTAGATTATAGACTTAAAAACTTTTTTTTTGTTCATTTGCACAACCATCCCCTTCGTCCCTGAGCTGCTGTTGCTTTGTAGAGCTTCACAATAAAAGCCCTTACAGTTGAGTTACTGTAGAACTTTCACAAACAGACTCCTGTCAAAGATTGTAACAGTGCCACATTTGAAGTCACTTCAAGGCTCTGTACTGGATTTTAAGTTCCTGTTTGCAGTTGATGTGGCTGAAACAGCTTAATTCAATAATTATTTTAGGTGTCCACTGGCATCTGGTAATAACCAACAACAAGATTTATAAGTCAAAATATTATCATATAAATTGTTGTTTTTAAAGATATATAAGATTTAAGGGCATCTAGAAGCCTATGTTGGCCCAAAAAACTTGCTAAAAACATGACAGGCCCACTTTGGAACCAGTTGGTTTGTTCTTTCTTGGCTCCTACTAGAAAAAAATGACCTGCTTTCTCTGTAGATACAAAAGGCTATCTCTCTCAGGTAATAAAAACATAGTGACTCTTATTTATCAGCTTATTATACACTTATGAAAACTTACTTATGAATATTATATTCCATTCCAACCAACACATCCTCCAACTACTTACTCCATCCAACTCGCTGGACTTTTAAGGGCTGTTCCAGTGCTCCAAAAAGTTCAAGAAATAAAGGGGTTTTTTGCAAACCTGCTTTATAAGGACCTGTACTTTAGTGAATTAGCACTGTTCCTCCATAAACTACAGGGGCTTGCGACAGATTTTTAAAAATGGTCAAATCCAGTGCGGACAATGTGCATCGGTTTCCACTGGCTGAGTAATGACCAGTTAACTGGTCTTGATGTGTCAAAATTGGTGCAATTTGACATTTTTAGATGCCTTTCCACATTATAAGAGCTAAAAGCGTGAAAAGTGTGAAATTAACATGGCTGGCTCCTATTGACAGGGAAGGTGCAGTGAAAGGCTTCCTGTTGCCCTCTTGTGTTTTGGGTTGGAAAGTTAAAGACCATAAAATTAGATTGGAGCAATAAATTCAACCAGCTGCAGAGAGAGGGGGGTTTGGCCAGACAATCAATTTTTGGATGAAGTTGCTAGCCATGCTCTGCTGCTGTGGCCTTCCTGAGTCAGTGTAATGCTGAGTGGGATGCATATGTGTGTGTGTGTGTGTGTGTGTGTGTGTGTGTGTGTGTGTGTGTAGGTATATTGACACTGGGGTGTCTACTTGAGTAATGGGGGCGTAGCAGAGTTTAGATGGCTTCTATCCTCCTTCCTATCCAACGCTGGAGAAGGTCATCATTCATACAGACAGAGGGAGAGAGAGAGAGAGAGACAGAACGAGCGACAGTGCTCATCCAGGCAGGAAGAGAG
>JAQMCX010000058.1:4216911-4251491 GCA_029814765.1 Acanthurus leucopareius | reverse complement strand
GACCGGACATTTGCCAGGAGCAGGCTGGGTAGTGGAACAGCCTTGGGTCCAAGCCTTCTTAGCTTAACTCTTATCCCGGCTCGTTTCTCTCTCTTCCTGGGTCGACCACACCGCTTGAGATGACGTCTGGTCCGAATGTTTTGATTGTCTGATCTTGAGATGCCAGGAGCAGAGATCGTCTCAAGGTCCACTGCACTTAATCCAATCATTACACTTCTTCTTCTGATATTGATATTGAGTGTATTACTGTCATAAGCGATAAAAACGAGAGGATCGCTCCTTTTTCGTTATGTTATGCTAAAGTTGAGGGAGCCACCAGCTGCTGCATGTATATGCACCGCCGTGCCATGGTAATTATGGTAATCATGGTAATCATGGTAATATAATTATGATAATAATGCAGAATGTAGCATATGTACAACTCCATTTAACAGAGGAGACCAGAGCTTACAGTAGGCGTTTGGGTCAAGCAGGTTTCTGGCACCGTAGTAATGATGAGGCTCTCCATACGCGCTCCTGTAGGCTTCACTGAGAGTTGAAGGAGGATGAGGAGGGAACAAGGGAAGTCTGGAGATAAAAAGCAGCATATCAAACAATCAACAATGATCCATAAAGGTTTTGTGAAACACTGTGCTTAGTACTTGCCATTGTTAGCAGTGGAGTTCACCATTCCCATGCATGATGCATGATTCAAGTTTATTGTCACATTCAGAACAGATATACAGGAAATGCTGCCTGATATACAGTGTTACCACATTTTATTGTATCTTACTGGAACCACCCTCACTGCTCAGTACTCACACTGCAATACCAGCCGTATGAGAGCTGTAAACTAAACATTTCCTGCTACTTCACAACATCATCAGCTGGAAAAACAGGTGTCTTTTACTATCATACAGTCACAAGAAACACAATGTATCTGACACTGAGTTAATGCTGAGCGCATTTATTCATCAGCAATCAGTCTACAAAACAGGACAACGTTTTTTTTTTTCCAAAGTATTTTTGGAAAAACTGCACTGAGTAATGAAAGACAAAGCAGCAGCCACAGGTTCTTTCCTCAGAAATACATTTTCTTTTTTAAGAATGGTGTTCTAAAAGGAAAATAGTCTCTCTCCAGACAGTGTCCAAAAAACATACCTGAGCCATGTAACACATGACCACTCACATTATATAGGTATATGCATGCGGATGTGTGGAGTTTGTTAGGTAGCAGGACAATGCTAAAATGGGGAATTTACCCACAGAACAGTTGCTAACAGACATCAAGGTTAGTAGAGTAAATCCTTTTTACGTGTTACATAAAATGCTAAAACATAAGGTTTAGTGTGAGGTCTAGACCTTCTCTATATGTAAAGTATGCATGATCACTATATGTAAAGTGCCCTGAGACAACTTACGTTGTGATTTGGCACTTTATGAATAAAACGGACTTGACTGAACTTGACTTATAGATATATACAAATTGATTCTGTTCACTGTCTTCTCCCAGAAAAGGGTCATGTGACAAGGGCATGACGAATCAGGCAAGGAGGCTTCCTAATGGATAAGACCCAGTTAAGACACTTAAGTGACTGTCTGTGCAGTTGTTTGCTAAAGTCTCAATTTAATCGTATCCAGACAACAGTGCACCTACAGAGTTTTCTATCTAGAAACAGCGTCAGCAGAGTTTTCAACATTCTCCACTTTCGAACTCTCAAGTGCGAGAGAAGTGTGGATGCTGGGCGTAGGTGTAGACCTAGCAAAAGTTAATTGTTTTAAAAACAAAAACTTATTAGTGGGGACATAGCCAGAGTGGGCAGTTAGATGAAGAGCTACAGGTTAGAGGGAGCACATTTCCAAATCCTACGCAAACTAACAAACTTTCCCACTCTCTCCATGAAAAGGTGGGTTTGCACCTGTTTGCTGTGCCCTCATCATCAAGACAACATGGGTTTGATTAGCTGCACTGTAAACAGACACACAGCTTGCTCTTCGGTTGTATTTCTGACAAAGTAGTTGCTAAATAAGATGTTTACATATTAACTTGAAGCATCTGTTGCCACAGTGAACACCTGTGCTACCAAATCAACCAGAACTGACATCTTAATGATTCTAACTTACATAAGGTTTAAGTTTAAGGGATACCTTGGAGTGTCCATGACTCTGGGGAAGGAATTGGCAGCAAGCTGGCTGTTGGGAGACAGACCGTCTCCCCCCAGGGAGGAGCTGTACTCCAACAGAGGGGACTGGAAGGCTACATGAGGCTGCTCAGGAGGAGGCGTCTCTCTATCTCTAACGTCATTTTTAGGCAGACTTCTGGATGATATTTCACTCCCTCCTGTTGCTAGGGACTTCAAAAAACGATTATCCTTTCTCTTGCTCAGTCCAAACTGTCTGATTCGGTCCGGCTGATTTGTGGATAGAGACAAAATTTAAAGATAAACAGGTATATTGTATAAGCATTGAAAATCAATCTGATATTTCCCCTTAACAATAGTTTTATTGTTACTTCTCCAGCGTGTACTTTTTTACTTTTGATGATGCAAATTGAAAGAATATATATACTGCACTTGCACGTACATACAGTATATTCATAGAGTTTTGCTATGAACAAAAATCTTGTTGATGCTGGCTTTGAAAAACATCCATAAAATACTGTATCCTAAATGTGACTGAAATGTAATATACTTAAAGTGGTGAGTTAACTTGGGAATTTGATTCCAGCTATTGTGGCCTACGAAGATAATTTAAATCTACAATCTTCTTAAGGGTTGGTTGCAATTTGCCAGCTGACCTGTTTCTCAGGATCGTTTGCCCCTGTTGCAGCAACTTTTAGCTCCAAATCTTTCTCCCTGCAACAAGGAAACACATCTGATGTTTTTACAGAGTTACACCTGGTAAGCATGAAAATCATCCACAGGGCTGAATATGTGCCATCTACCTGACTCATATTTATTTTTGATATAAGACACAGCTGAAAACTGACATCGTACCTCTTCTTGTTCCTGTGCTGTTCTGCAATCTGCTCCTGCAGTTCCTTTCTGTAGCGCTCTTTCCTCCTCTGTAAGGCATCTTTTGTATCAGCTTCTCCTGAAAATATGGAATACTAATTTAAAAAATATACAAAATAAATAACAGGAAAAGACATATTCTCTTTAGTAGTTTAGTTTAAATCTTCTTATGCCATTCTGAGTGTCGTATTTCAGAATTTCAGGAAATCTTATTTTGCTCTATTCTTCACAAACCAATAACTTTACGGTTCTGTCTTTTCAGGAGTTACAACACAAATTAAAATTGATTTTGTGCAGAAATTTTCCACCAGTAATTTTTTAATCAAATGTTGGACCTTTAGTCAATAAAACCAACTGTTCAGACAAATTTATCTTTAACCTATTATAAGGCCAGTGGCAAACTCAGCCTCCTCATTTTTGGTCAGTGCTCTTAATCTCCTGCCTTCTTTGGCAACTCCTCCTGGATTCTCCCTCTTCTCTCTGTGGAAAGCCAAATAATAACAGTCTAAAATACTATAATTGAAAATGACACAAAGCAAGTTAGCTATTTTATGACACACTTTTATCATACATCTACATATAAATACACAAAACAATGAACAAGTTCTCTCATGTACCTGCCATCAGTCTTATTGGATCGTCTCTTCTCATAATTGGCCTCAACCCCTGTATGTCTGTGCCTTTTGCTTTCCACTAGCTCCAGCTCCTCCTTGAAGTATTCCTCCTCGTCTGATTCCTGGTCCACTGGCATCCCTAGCCTGTCATGTGGCCTGGAAAGTACTGACTGCTCCTCGTCCTCCTCAGGGCTGAGGGTCGTGACTTCAACGTGGTCCAAAGCCCTGTGCAACCCCTTGCTGTCCTCTGTTAGAGTAGCCGCATCCCTCCGAGAGGTGGGTCGTTGTCTGGGCAGAATACGCACCTGGTTGTCTGGCATGTGCTGCTAAAGGAAATATGATTTTGAGAGGCAATGTCTGTTAAAAAATAAAGGTTGTGAAGCTATCATCAAGTCCTTTTTAGCCATTTTGAGCATAAATGCCAAGCTAGGTGCAATCAAAACTACTGAGCTAATATACTATTTACTCTTACACTGGCAGGAGTTGAAAATTTCACCAGTACAGCAAACTGTTCCAACTGTGAAAGCATTATTTAGTTTTAACAACCATTTCTCTCCAGCTTTAAGCTAACCATTCTTTAACTGTTTACTCATCACTTTAAGTTTTAAGTGTCTATCCATAATTTTTAACAACTGCTTCTTTTAGGGGCAGTAACATTTCCCCCTTTCCTTTAGTTTAGTTTTGTTTCATTTATGCCTTCTGCAACTTCAACAAGCTTTGACAGGATGCCAACTCAAAGTGTATTCTCTAAACATGCATTAAGAGGGACAGAGTAAGAAAGAGAAAAAGGAGAAAAATAGGCAATCTAATGCTATCTGAAAGGCACACAAATAAAATTGCTGTAATTCGTTTGCATATATAAAAGAATACAATTTTTGACTATTTTCAGTATACTGTGAGAATAAAGAACATTAAGAAGCATCAATTACCTTGACAGGTCTCCTGTTATCAAGGTGTATTAAAGGTCCAGGCTCTGCAAAATGTTTTTTCTGTAATATAAAAAATGCCATCATGATTATAACATTGTGATTATTACTATTTCTACAACACAAAATGAGCATAAAATCTGTGGTGTCCTAATAACTGAGCAAAGGCTGGAGTCAAAAGCTTAAAGTTTATTTTTTTTCCCCATATCTTTGTAAAAAGCGTTATACCCTTAACAAGGTTTGGAGTTGAGTGTTTTTTTAATTAATGTCCACTTACAGTCGGATTGCCTGATTAAAAAAATAAAGTGATCATGTAATTATTATATACTTACACACTACAAGTTGCTGAGGATAAATTAAAACTATAAAGGAGTCTGGGACACTGATAACCTCATATGATAGACCAATTTTGTTTTAAAATATTGACAAAATGCTGCTGCATTTGAAGACATTCTTTGGATGCATCTTTGAAATGGGACATCCACCATAGCACGATAAGACATATTCAGTCTTGAATAGTTGAATTCAGTGGATTCATCCCTGATCACAACTTTGTCTGTGTTTTAGTAAAAAATTAGAAACACCACACGCAACTGTTACAACAGCTGACATAGTGTCAGCGTACCTCTAGAGAAGTGATATACTTGGTATGCAAAACATGAGACAGAATTTAGTCTGAACTGAGCTGCTGTAGCTTAACACTGAAGTAAAAAAAGAAGGTCTTTGGCAGTCACCTGAGCCATGTAGCGCCTGTAGTCCATACGGAGCTCATGCTGCAGTCTCTGTTTCTTCCTCTCATACTCAACACCAAGGGGTAGACCCATGCTGCAGGTCTCCTCTGACAAAGCACATTCATCAATTTTTAACAGAGACACAAGGTGAAGAGTTCCATGTCAAAACAAACAACTGCCTCTTTAAAAACCTCTACCTTAACAAACACTGGTCACATGACATGGGTTCATATTAATTACAGACCCTTGCTTTTACTTTTATAAAAATATTCTAAATTTAAAAAGGCATAGCAACTAAAGAGAGGGAAATGTGATCAAATACTGTACCCTTTCCTTGTGTTATAGACTTTGGAGGGATGTTCTCCTTAACAGTTGACCCATAAGCTCTTTGGGGTTTTGTCTGTTAGTTAAAAGAAGGGACATATAATGAGATCACCGCAAATGGTCATCTAAGCAGTGTTATAAGTTTAAATTTTCAAGCAGGCACAAAAAGACGAATAATACTCAGTACTCTTTCTCAGTTAAAACCTAAAGCTTAAAAGATGGTAACTTTTCAATTTGTGTTCCCAGATTATACTTAATCTCACTTTGTGTATTTAATTTTGTTTAATTAAAGATTAGATATATTTTACAGAGATTAAAAAAATGGTCATCTGCATCACAAATAACAAAATTAATTTTTATACAATCAGTTACCTACCCAGATAATCTAAACAGTTAAAACCAGTCAAACTAACAACCATCATTCCAACTCACCCTTATTTCCATGTAAGGAGGGTCTAGCTGTAGACTTGCTTTATCCTCAGCCACTTTTGCCTTCTGCTCCCTAATGAAGTTCTCCAGCTCATCATCCATCTTCAAACCTTGAACACACAATGCAATGTCCTGCTTATATTCATTACTACTGCAGAGAGCTTTGTACATCAGTGTAACTTGATGAAAGACTCCAGGCTGCAAAACTGATACTTTTAATAAGAGAAGATAACGAAGAACAAATATTTACTAGGCCTAACTTAAAGACCCTTTGCAAAGGATTTTCAATTCTGTGCCATGAAGGGCTAAATATATTTGAGTTTTTCTCACTACCGAAGACTATAGCGGGTATAAAACACTGATAAATTATTCCTCTCTGTTTACATGAGTGCTAATGGATTTAACTACCAGTGAACTGTTTATGAAAACACTATCCATTCTGTACTGTAGTAAGGCACTTGGCAATCCCTTGTAACGTTACTAGTGCATCATCTGTGGAGCGCAGACGAGTCCAAGCAAAGTCCGTTTTGGGCCTTTCACCTGTCTAAGGTGCCTTTGTTTATAAAGCAGAGGGTGGAATAGCAGTCACACTACAGGTGCTAAGACGACCCTAATGAATTAATGTCGACATTACAGTACGGAATGATGTTAGCTGGCTGCATATCAGTCAGTTTTACAACTAATATTACATACAGCACCTTACCTGTACACATATTAATCGAGGGTTTAGTCGGTAACGTTACTGTCTCTTTAATTTTCCGTTGTCAAGCAACCATAATGACCAAGATAGCGTCACATTCCTTACAGAGCGTTAACCCGCTTATTTGTATTAGCTTAGCGGCTATTATTGTAACATAAATATTATAAGTATGACAAATAATAATGAAACATGTAACACGTTGTGTGGGATAGCACTTCTGGTTGTTAACCTAGTTTACAGGAGCTTATAGCTTACATTAGCAACCCTGTTAGCTTTAACTGAAATAGATGCAAAACCAAAGTATAACCACAAGAATGACACAAAACCTAAGAGAGCTAACTCAGGGTACGTTAACGACCAGCTTGTTTCCCGGCTAACGTTAGCGTTAGCTTTCTAAGGTAGCTATCAGCATTACTGTCGTTAACATGAAAACCTACCATTGAGCGATGTTTGAATATGACGTTACCGGATAAGGCAATGTTTGCTAGCCTGCAAATGTTGGCGGTGCCTCGAGAGTCTTTGACGCCAACCTGACCAGCGAGTGTATTCCACTACTTCCGGTTTAAAGTGTCAAAATTAAACCTGAGAAACCCAGCTGCAACAAGCCCTTATGTCCACCACTGTTACATTGTTTTGTCTCAAATCCTAACGTCATTGTCTTAAAAGGGCCCAGACGTCCTGCATACGTAATTTCATATCCTTATCCGTAAATTCGGAATTTATCAGAAACCAAAGTATTTTACAGTGTAGTTCCTAAGGCCTTTCTTTATCTTTAGATTCCTCACATTTTTCGCGACTCATCGTTTTAGATGATTGCAGCTGAACTTTGTGGCATATTGTGAGAACATAGAGAGCATATTGATGCTATCATAATTTACCCTATTACTCCACTCCCATCCCGAATACAAGATGGTACTTGAATGAAACACACTGAATTAAGAGATTGGCAAGTTTAATTACCAGCATCCATCAAACAACGAGCAGGCCACCCCAGTCAGTTGTTAAATCTAAAAATCTACCTGATGCTGCTGAGCTTTTGAAACATTAATACATGTAACCTAGGCTGACGATAAGATTCACCATACATACCCTCCTCATTGCAGAACTGCAAGTTATTCTTTCCAACTGGTTTGATACCATTCCAGGGCGCTTTCCACCTGATACACTTGGTTCATATCACTGCTTACTTCTCTTACTTCGAATAACCATAATAAAAACAAGATGTAGAAGCTGATCAGCAATATTGACAATATTACGCCATTATTTAATGCATGTTTAGCATAGGCTTATTGTTGCTCAATTAATTTTTCATTAATTAAAGACATTTTTCCTGGGATCAAACACTCTATGACACTCGCTGTCTCTCCCAGCCGCAACACATTTTTATGCTTTTACTTTAAAAGAAAGGCACTTCACTTCCCATCTTTTGACTTACTCACTCTGGCTTGACAATTGTACTATTCCCTAGAGATAACAGTGCTCACACCCACTCCCCTTAAGACCCACAATCTACCCAGTGTTTTATTAATAACCTAAGAAAAAAAGTGTTTAAACTTGTGCAATCACACTATTGTCCCGTATGGAAATAAGAAATGGTGCCTTGACCATTTCCAGATTGAGTTCCAAATATTTTGGGAATGAGGCAGTACTTGTTTAAAATTCTTCAGACACTTAAATTCATTCATCTAATATCTTTTTTACTGCATTGTATAATTCAATTCAATTCAATTAAACAGAGATTAAGAAGATTTGCAAATTGCTGCATTTTATCCTCTCTATCTACCTGGAATTATTGGTCATTTTTTTGTGAAATTAATTCATATTTATAGAACATGACCATATGTTGGATAAGTGGATAAGCTGTGTAAATATTACTTCTATCTATAATATGTAATAATTGTAAATCTTGTTGTTTCAAAGACCATTTTAATAAGTTAAAATACCACAACAACTTTTTCTTTGCAATTTATTGCTTATATAAATGTTCTCTAAACAATTTTTGGTAAAAATAAAATCTATCAATAATAATCATAAATAAAATCATCACAATGACTTTACATGACATTATATTGCACAATTATAAGCCTTACAAGAATCACAGAACACAAGTGTTGTTGCTCAGGTTGTGTGTAGAAGGAATGTTCAGAGGTCCGTGGGCAATGACACACACTCTTAACTTCTTGTCTGCATTTAATCTGGGTTTTCAGATTATTGCCACTGAAAATCACAATCACACAATCAAGATGTTTACGTTCACAAACTGTTACCCTGCTTTGTAATCTGTGGATCACCATGATTTACAAGTGAACAGTAGATTTCATTTCAGTTTGTTGTGGTACAGATCTGATATTTCAGTGCTATTGAAATAAGAAAAAAAATGCAGATGTGGGTCACATGATTTTTAAAATAGAGTTTGTTCGTGTATGAATGTGGACTTGTGGACGGAGTATAAATTGGATCTGTCTAGCTAGACAGCTGTCTAAATAGTAAGACGTCAAAACCCATGTGGTTTCTCCCTGTTCAGACAGACAAGATCTGTATCACAACAAAGTAAAACAGCCGTCCCTATCAGTCTGGTGTCAGCCCCGCTTGTCATCATTTCACAGCAATGTTCTCTCAACAGAATCAGCGTGGGTTTCAGTTCGGACCCACACAGCTGCTTTCTGTCTAAGATTTAACCAGACAGCCCGCCCTGTCTGGATAGGCAGTTTATGATTGGTCAGCTACAGAGAGGCCTAAAATATCCAGAGACTCTGTTTATGTGAAGTGATACTTGGGTGCGTTCAGATGTTCTCCACCTCCGCGCTGAGTTCAGGGCACACTTCCTTGAGTAACATTTCCATCAATACCTAATGAAGACAGTGAGGCAAAATGTTTCCAGATGTAGTTATATACTATATCATTAAATCTATAAAAAAGACACATATAATGTTTGACATAATATCTATAATTCTTACATAGAGAAGATGTTTGTTGGCACTAGCCTCCTGCAGGGCATTGAAGATCTTGATAATTCCGTAACGGGCATTCTGTTGGCCAACTAGATTTGCAAGTGCATCTGATAAAAAAAGTTCAGATATAAAAACCAGGAAAAGATAAGACAATTAGCATTTCAGCCACTTGTTGAATCTACAGGTCATGTTTATGTTTCAGTTGTTACCTGGAATATTGTCAAGTAGTTTCTGTTGAGCTCTTTCCTTCGTTTCACTGCGTTCACTGTCAGTTCGGACCTTGACATGTGGTGCCAACTTTCCATCAGGCCAGAAGGTGTCCCTGAACACACTGATGTAACACACCAACATCTGTTCACAGAAGATCCAGTTTACCGTGTCTCGGATCTGTCTAAAATAAAGAAGAGTGAGGGGTGTTAGCCTCAGAGCTAATCTTGGAAAAACATACAGTTCAGTCAAGTGATCGCACAGTTCCAATCTTGAGCACCAAAGAAAAAGATCAATGAGAAATATCAACATGCTCATTAGGGATCAAGTCTCAAATCTGTCAGAAAAACCATAGCAGAAGGTCACTCACGCACCATAAGTGTCAGGCTGTTTGTTTGTTACCTGCATTAAATCACAGTACCAATACATCTAAAGGGATCTGATGGCTTGTTTCTCAAAGGTGGCAGAGGAACCGACAACAAACATAAAAAAGTCCATTCTAAGACAATTTGTATGATTTCCACTTCATAGTTTGCTTCAGAATTATTCAAAAAAATCATGTTAGTTGTTGTTTACTGATACTTGATATTCTTCAAATGTGACAGCATAGTAATAGTTGACTTAATAACTTGCTGGACTTACTTGTTGATGGTTCTTCCAAATGTGACCTGGACTAGTGCAATTAGAGTCTTCCTCACCCATTTAAACACTGAGGCAGACAGAAAAACAAACAGTGAGAGAAGTAAACAAATTTCAATATTTCACCAGGATGTGATAAGAATTTTTATTTAGCCCTAGCTAACACCAAAAACAACAAAGGTGTGTCATCATTGGTAGTCACAAAGACAGATTTCTATTATTTTACATAGATATCTGTCTTTGATGTTAAGACTATTTGCATACTGATATAAAATCCACATCGCAATTGTCATTAAAATGTAAAACTTGTAAGACTCACTTCCTCTGAGTTCAAAGATCTCTCCTATGAGCATGAAGCAGGGTTCTGCCAGGGCGTCTCTCCTCCCATCCGTCTCATCACCGTAGTCTGACAAGTCACTGTCATCTTCAGCCTCCTCCTACAAACAACAGTTACAAACAGCACATGTGATTCCAAATGAAGATGTGTGTTTGCTAAAGTGCTGAAGCAGTAGAATTTATTTCTGTATTTATTTACATATTTTTTTAGTTGCATTAGTTGCATTATCAGTTCTGAATGAATATTCACCTCAGTGTGGGAGAAGAAATCTCCAGGCAGCCTCTCCAGGAAGGAGGCCAGAGAGAAAGACGATTTCTTCTGGATTGACATCACCTTTAAAAATTCAACAAGGTATTATCACAATACAACATACTGTATGAAAGCATAGCAATGCTTTTACTGACTGGAGCGATGGATGACTTCTGGCAAATGCATCCTTCAGCAATGTCTAACACACTGTGTCATTGCTGTATTTTTTATTGTTTGTGTATATTGGTTTGTATTGTATATGACATATTTCTTCTCAGTCACTTAATTTGACAATAAAAATTAAAAATATAAACTCTATTCAAAAATGTGTATTTGGTGGTCTGATGCAGTGCAATAGGTATTAATAAGGAGAGACTGCAAGATGGGAAATAATCCTATTTAATGTACTATTATGTAATTGTGTACATATTGCACAGTCTTCTTACCTACTGCTTTACCGTTTTTAATTGTAAATCTGACCTGATTAAACAAACAAAACTTTGCATTGCTGTTGGTCATTTAAAGAATGAAAAGTAAACCAAGCACAAAGTTTTTTCTATAGTATGCATGTTGTATATCATATGACCATGTTCAACATATAAGTAGCCTTGTCTTATTTGATATGCATGTATGAGAAATTAGTTACCTTGAGATGCTCTGGGGACGGGCTGAGAAACGCATAGAGAGCCTCTGACTGGCACAATCGCTCATCTGACAACAGACGCTGCAAACACGCATACAAACACACAGCTGCCGTAATCATAAACACTATGTTTTAAACAAGTATCAAACGAGACAGAGGCAGTGTGAGCATAGAGCTGGTTGTAGCAGTGACTACCAATCTTTTTGACCAACCCATTTAAACACTTCATGATATTTTAGATATTTCATCTAATTATCCATTACTTTAAGCTAACTTTTTCAACCTCAGTTGCTTGGAGATTATGCTAACAATAATATGAAGAGAAGCACTAGTCTAACTTTTATAAAAGACAATGGAGAGGGGGCACTCAGCCAAGTGCTAACCTCTTATCCAATGAGCAGTAAGAGTTGCCAAGTGTGATACCACTTTACAGTGTGTACTGTTTGCATGTTTACCTGGAGAAAGGCATTGAGTTGTGTTTTGCTCTTGTCCAAGAATTTCTGGTCGATGGACTTAAAGGGCAGTTTACTTAGAGATGGTAACTGTAGTTTCTTCAATGATGGAAAACACTGGAGAAGACAGACACCAAGAGGTTCAACTGTCGTGCCCACAGAAGTGAGAAACATAACCCACAAACTAAAGGATTTTGCATTACATTTCAACATGGCTTCCTTTATTCCAGATAATACAGTACTGTGTATTAACAAATATACAGAATATTTACTTCAATACTTCAGGCACTTCTCCAGATCTCACTGGCACCAGATTTAATCTAAATCAAAGATATGGTGAACTCATATTAAGGGACTGGAAATGCAGACAGACTCTAGTCTCGGCTTTGTTTGCTGTGTAATCTGCAATTAATCAATTATCAAATCAATAGACATCTCTTAAGAAAAAAAACAGTTTTCTCCAGTGTGGAGGAGGGAGGTGAAGCATTAAACAGTAAAGCAACAGTTTATTTTTTATAGCAGTAATGTACTCTAACCTTACAGTACAGTGATAACATCATATGAATGTTCACAACAGAAAACATATGAATAGAGGTTCTGTGTTGTATTTACCTCTGTGAGTTTGCGGTGCAACATCTGGAATTCAGTGAGTTTCCTCTGGACGCTCCACCGACTGTTGGCCGTCTCCTCTCCCTCTACCAGGCTAACACACACACTGTAACAAGCTACTGTCTCACCACCTTCCTCTGTAGCCTGAAATACACACACACACACACACACAAACACACAGTTTCACACTCAAGTGACAATATAATTAACTTCAGCTTCATACACAAGATAAACTGGCAACAATAATATTAATGAAGTGCCTGTCACCTCAGGCGAACCGACGACTCAGTTATGTGGTACTAAATTGACAAGTATCTGCTTATCTGTACCTTTAACACCTTACAACGACTTTCCTGTTACATGAGGCCCCATTTAGCTGTGTGTTGATTAGCAGGTCACATGACAACTAATACTGGCGGCAAGTGTACAGGTGGGGCATTAGAGAACTCTAGTGCCTTAGATTCTCCACTGGCAATCAGCCACTTAGTTATGGCTCGCTTGCTTCTTCAGCATAGTGAAATCAGTTGTTTATTGTGTGTTCAAAGACAATGCTAGCCTGGCATGCCAAACAATTTCTGCAAATGCAAACTGCTGCAGGATTCTCGGTTAATTTTGATTTCTGTGTTACTCATGATGATAATGCCTCTGTTTGCAATCAGATAGAATCACAGCCAATCAAATTATCAAAATGTGTGATGTATCTCTGAGTGAGTGAGTGAGTGAGTGAGTGGTCTAATTTTGAGCATGAAAAAAGGTAGCCTTTTACAGATAAACTTTAGACCATCAATGTTCCTCTGTAAGTCATCACCCCATATTAGATTGGTTGTGATAAGCCCAACACAGGCCAGGACAGTTGGAAATATGTCTAAATGGAAGGTGATCAGATCCATCAGAATAAACAAAGAGATTTGCAGATTCATCTGATTCTCAAGTAAAAGAAACCTCAGCAGTAGTAATAGTCGCTCTCCAGTGTCCCAGGTTTTCACACCACCAGTCAGTCCTGGTTATGTGCTGCTGGAGTTCACTGTGTTCTCTCTCCATGGCTCCAATCTCCTCTTTTAGTTTGCTCACAATCTACAAACACACAAATGACAGATTTTAGCCAGCATGCAAATCGTAGTTACGAGCAGAAGTTGCATATAGATGAGTAATTACTTGAGATGATTCTAAGTTTGAAGATGTTTTGAGCCTCATTACAAATGTGTCCATGGGTGATGTGGATATTCCTTTACGACTGAAATTTAAAAACTATAAGTACACAAAGAGTACATAAGTAGGTATGTAAGCTTTTATGCAAATCAGATGTGTTATGATTAGCTTATTATGAAACTGTTATGTCACTTTTCTCCTTGACCACTAAGTTAATATCTTTACACATGGTGCTCAGGGTGTCATTATGGGAGGATTTGGATAAGCACACTGACTAATTCTGATCTTTGCCTGTTTTATGCTATACTACTGTAAGCTCAGAACTTACAGTGAGAACTGACCCCAGAGTGTGTTTGGTCACATTTGCTTCTGTTTTGTTACCTTTTTGTCTGGTTTAGGTGCATTCTGGATGGAGCCCAGGGCCTGACGCTTGTATTCCAGTTTGTCGTAGAGTTGCCGGAGTTTCGTAGCAGCATAGCTGGCCTGCTCATTGATTCCTTTACTTCCTTCATCACACACCTCCTCTCCTGCATCTATACCCTGACACTGCAGAATAAGGTATAAATTTGTTATGATATGCAAAGCAGGTATACACACTAAAAAGCATAAAAATTTGAATATTACACTAGATTAAACATTTTTTACAACAATGTTTATGTCTGACCCCTTCCTCCTTTTCCTCAGTGCTACACTGTGATTGGCTATGCTGCTCGTCTCGTCTGATCAGCCTATCGTAGAGGTCAGACACCAGGAAGGAAGGGTAGTAACGCTCTCTCATCGTCTCAGCCACCTAGAGGATGTATGAAAGCAACAGAAATGCTTCATTGTCATCAAAGAATATCTAGAGACTGTGTCTTCAGTAGCTCTACCTGTTAACTACAGTTCCCACCAGTTCTTCTGACACCTCTGAGGAAGACATTCTCTACTATGGCTGCAGTTAGTTACAGTTAGCAGCAAAAGAAGCAAGTACCTGTTCCTGTAGTCTAACAAAGACTTGTGTTCCTCTGTTCCCCACCAGACTCTGTTGGATCTCTTTGAGGAGAAACTTTTCCACTGAAATCTCCCTGCTCTCCACAAAGAACTTCTGGTAGATTTCCCCCACAATTTGGGGCACCTCATTCTGTCACACACACACACACACAGGGACAAACAAATAACCAGTTACTCATGATTTTTTTTCCACTGTATCTATGTGCTTTACTGTATACTGATGTCACAATATAAAAAATATTCAGTTAGAATATCACTGGCAATAGTGCAAGCACAAGTAATAACTGCAGACAACGAGTGTATTCTGATGAAAAGGAACAGTTGCATTAATTTGCAATGTGTGAAAAAAAAAAACCCAGGCACAGCACTGGTACATTGCACTACTTCAGTGATTAAAAAAAACACAGCCACTCATTACTATACCACTATTCCCTCAATACCATTTACTATGTGGGGCTAAGCCCTCTGGAATGTCACCTTGTTGGCAGTTTTCAGTGTTTCCACCAGTTCCCAGAAGCTTATCAGAGCTCTTTTATCAACTCTCTCCATGTACACTCTGAAATGCTCCCTGTAACCTGGATTACACATGATGTCATCAAACTGGAGAATCTGGATGTGAGGAAGGACCGAGAATCCAGGTTAAGTGTGCTTTAATCCGAAGCTAGCAAAGTTCCTTATAGAAAATACATTTTTTGTATCAGACTACCACGTTCTTTTTAAAAAAAGACAGTTTTTAAAACTTATTTTCATTCAAAGACTTCTCAAGCTTTATGATCATCCTCACTGTGTGAGGCTTACTTTCTGACTTTGAGGCTCATCGCTGTCATCAGCCCCACCGTCCTCATTATTCTCATAGTTTGGTCCACCGAGCAGCCGAATCCGTTTCTCACATTGTTTCTTAGCAACAGTCAGCTGATTGATATATCGTTTCATATCTCTGGCCCTGAGCAGGTCTGCCTTCATGGCTGCTGACTCTTTACCTTTTCGCTCTGAAAAAGAGAGGGAAAGCAGAGGATGAAAAAAATGTGTGAGCCATCATCTGCCTCAATAACACACAACAGCACAATTACCTGGAAAGTAAAGCTGCTAGTCACTAACTTTGTGTGACAGTGACAGATCTAGAAAAATTCAGTGAAGCTGATACACAGCTGCTAGTCCCAGTTGTGAGCAGAAAATACAGTAATAAAAAATATCATGAAACAACAACAACAACAAAAACATTTAACTGACCCAAGTAATGGATAATCTTTTCAAATTATTTTGGCTCTATTAATTTAACTTAACAGAAGAAATGAATATCACCTGCATGTTTTGACTTTTTCTCATAGTCAAAGTCCAAATTTTAATATGTCCAATATTTCATTGCATGACAATCCCATAAACCTTAGATGTACTTTTGTTCAGTGCTAATTTGCAAATAGTTAGTATGGTAAACATTAAACCAGCTAAACATCAGCCTGTGTGCATTGGCATTGTCACTGCATTAGCGTTTTGCGTAAGTACAGCCTCACAGAGCCACCTGCACAGCTGTGGCTCGTTAATCTTGTCACCCATCACCTTAACTCACAGGAACAGTTTTCAGGGACAGTTCCTGGTCTTAAACCTTCATTGGCACGAAGCAAAACTGTGCCTTCAGGTTAACTCACAAGTGATTGACACAGCTCAAAGGTCACCATCGAGCTCTCTACACGAGACCTTTTGAGTTGCTGCAGCAGCAAGAAAAGTGTTGCAATCACTGTAAAGAATACACTCTCCATAATGTGTTAACTTCAGAAAATCGAGCTGTTAAACTGCTGTGGATTTCAAATTGTTTTTGCTAACACTATAGTGCGTAAAGTCCTTCACTTTTGCTTTGTGTATTCACTTTTTGGCCTCTCTGTTACATGGTGAACTGTAGTGTCTCTGTACCTTTCTGCTTCTTGAGCTGAGGCAGGCTGCTAATGGTGGTGGCATGAATGATCTCTACCACTATCTGATACCTACAGAAAGAGACACACATGCTCAGCTTCAATCAGTCAGAATACTACATAAGTAAACAAGATATGAATACAGTATGACATAGCACATTGGTAATTTTCATGCAGTTATCATAAAGCAAGCAAAAATACATCACAGTATATAAACATGGAGGTAATGAGGTCTTTGTTTACAGAAAAGATCAAGTATATTAGCAGTTGGTCAATGCTGAGCCACTATTTCTCAAAATAACAAAGCACTATAGCAGTATCATGTCTACCCCACATTTAGATCTGTCTGTTCCCATGGTAACTCCACAGCAGCAAATAGACCGGTGGGTATCACTGTCTGGTTAACATGTTTGTGCATTTATACAGAATGGTTCATTTGGTGAGTCTGTGTGTGTGTGTGCTGTTTGCGTCATGCCTGAGTTGTTTGAGGAAATTGACATCAGCAGAAGTTGATATTAGTTTGATGAAGTCTTCATAGGATGCAGCGTAGGTGTAGGCTTTCTTTTGCTGCTCAGCCTGCTGCTCCCTCTGCTCCAACTGAGACAACAGCATCCTGTTTATAGAGTCTGGATCGCTCAGCACTTCTACCAAAGGCTTCAGCACTGAAGCACACAGGCACAAACAACCACAGAGACAGAAACTGTGAATGGAGAGATCAAGTGAAGGCTGTTTATTGACTCTGAATCACTGACCCATTCTGTGCAATGTCGCTACCCTTCAAGTTAAACAAGATAGGTACAGTACAAGGGAAATGGATCCCTATGTCACTGAAATGAGATTAACTCATTCACACAATTCCCCAAGACCACTGACACTTCCACCCCCAACCTCCACACCCCTCCACAGTTTTTCCACATAATTTCTCTAGTAATGTTGTTCTAGTCATCCCCTCTCTGCAGTTGGGGTTATGCTTAAGAGCTCTACGCTAAAACTGAGCAGTGACCCCAATCAAACCAAGTGCATATCTTCACCCACAGCCAAGATGATGGGTCAGAGCTAATGGGGTACTTTTTTAAACAGATTTTGGAGGTTTTAGAGGACAGGTTTACTGAATTTACTTGGGAGAGTAAAATAATATTATCTTGTGATGAACACAATAGAGTTGGAAAGGTAACAATTAATAGTGTAATAAAGTGACTGTACATGTAATTGACTGATTTGGACCATTGGCTTTAGGGTTAAGTTCGGGGTGGGTGAAATGGAGAGGGAAAAAAATCAATGTTTAGATTTAACTAAGATTTATTTATGGTCCAATATGCATTCATGAAATTCTGAGATATATGTCTTTACGTAGATGGATATCTCACAAGGTTGGAAATTACACTTGCCGAATGCCAAATTCAGGCAGATTGTCCATAGATCTTAGACAGCTATCTGCCAAACTGTATTAAAAACAGCGCTGAGGGTCTCTATCGCATTTTGTCTTTGTCAGATTTTCACACAGTTTAGCATCAGCTTAAGGGGGTTCCTCCTTTAAATCACAGAAGTAGTTCTTTCATCATCTGTTTCATATCCAAGCAAGACTGGTACGGCAGCTTAAGTACTCCTTTAAGAACTTATGATGGATCACATCAAACTTGGAATTGAATTAAATCCAGACTCTGTAAATCGGAATCAAATCAATTTACAAACCTTAAAGCATTCATTTTTTTTAGAGATGGAGAACCAGAACAAGATTAGTAGCTATGGATATATTTAGGATATATAGGACTTTTTATTTAATCTCCCTGCTGTGAAATGAGCAAATGTTAACTTTTAAATATTACTATAAAATATTACTTCTGTAGTTAATTTCAGACCAATTTTTCTGTAATATTTTATTTAATCATCAAAACAAACACCATCCTTCCCCCACTCCCCAACCCTGGCACCACTCTGCATCCTCCTCAACCCCCACCCCTCTAACAAGTAAACCTAAGGGAAAACACTGGAGTTTGTGTTTACCAGTACTTTTACACACACATATTTGCAGTACCTTTAGTAGTGATGACTTCTGTGAGGCAGCAGCGTAGTGTATGTGACTTGGCATCTTTTTGTGGCAGCAGACATAGCAGCAGTATTCTGGCTACACAACGCAGAAAGGCCAGCTCTGAGTCTGGACTCACCAAACAGGGATGGAGAGGAAACGGCCGAGCACACTCCTCTGGTCTGATCACAAAAGATAGAGACACAGATTAAGACTGAGATGTAAACAGAAAGGTACAAGTTGACTTGAATTGTTTTTCTGGTAGAGCAAGATGTCAGATGATATTATATGAGATATGAGAACTTCATTAACACAACTAAGGCTGCCATTTCTCCCAATGTACTCCAGCTGCGTTGCAAACTCACTTGTCGTTTCCTCTAAATAAAATACACAGCAACAACATTTATCCTGAAGACAAGGGAGACCAGACATCTCAGTAGACAGATCAAATCACAAGTCTCGCCTGACTTGCAAGGATAATGAAACCAGATGATGTGTGAATCATCCCTCTATCTGTAAGTGCACCTAGTAGATGCTGCCTGGAGATGAAGGAAGCGAGTGTGGAGGATTTTAATGTTATTTGCACTGTGCTAAATTGCCATAACTTCAACCCATTTGCGTACATAACATGATGGAGCTGGGTCTGGTCACTGATGGGAAGGGAAATCTTTGCATCAACAAGTCAAAGCTGAAAGATATTATCAGTTAAGCAACAATGAGTCAGAACCTTGTGCACTGAAAGCTGCACTCCAAAGGAGAAAAACATATAATGTTACTGGCTTTCTTTGATGTAATTTACTTTAACCATCTAGTACAGTTTTCCTTGGACATATGTGATGAACAAATAATTTTTTTATTTATGTTTATAGTTAACAAAAACACAAATAAAATGTTTTTATTGCTAAAAATTGCTAATGCAACCTTAAAACATTTGCAATTATGTGTGCACATGAATTTGTGTACCTTGCAGATGCAGCCTTGAGGTCAGTGAAGTGTGTGTGTAGAATTCTGATGGTGTCATAACACACCACATTGACAGGGTCAATGTCAGCAAGCCTAGATCGCAACTGCCCAATCATCTGCCACCAATCTTCTGACAGCATGGAGTACAACTGGCCCTCATCATGACTTAAAGGGATGTACCAGGACAGGATGTAGTCTCTGTAGACATAGTCAAACACTATGGAAAGAGAGAGAGACAGATAAATAACTGGAATATTGCTTATGCCACAAGATGAAGATGAATGCTAAAGGTACAGAAGGTGACATAACAAAAGAGTCGATTACTTAAAACTTGACAGTTCTTTACAGTTTTCATACCATATACAATTGCTTGTCTGCAAAATTCAAGTCAAACATATTAGTGTTATTTGAAAAAAATGCAATATTTTTTAAATATACTAAAGCCTTTGTTCAGCAAAAAACCCTCGTTTTTATTCATAATATAATTTTAAAAAAACACTGTACAATAAGTAGAATGAGGGCAAACATATCGCAACTAGGGCATCAAAAGTAACTGTTAAAGAATTTTACACAGCACTGACTAGCTTTAAAGAGGAAATTCAGCAGTAAAATCTTAATGACCATGAATGCTGTAACACGCGCATACTAATGTTTGTAATTTAGATTTGCTTTGAAGGAATGTGTATGGTACTTATCCCTCTTTGAATCATAACTAAGACGAAACTCTATAAAACTTGTGTCTCAAATCGATCTTTCCATTTTAGATAATAAGCAAGGGAAATATCCTACAGCCTTTTAAATGCCCTTAAAGGGATCTGAGCATCTTTTCTCTTCACAAAGATAACTGAGCAGTGGACAGTGGTATCATCCATGACACTTAGTTACAGTCAAGTCCAGGGAGTTTTAATTAATCTGATCCAATCAAAGGCTGTCACATGTTTTCTGTGCATGTCCATGTATGTGCAGTATGTCACTAGTGTACCATACTACAGATAACCTTGTGACAGAGAGCAGTACACAACAGTCAGCTTTGGCAGGTGTATAGGTGCCATTTTTAACTAGTGATAGACCAATTAATTGGTCCTCTAATTACTTAGGCTGATTATCTAGCATTCTGAGATACCTGCATTGGCCAGTGCCAAGGTTCACAAGGCTGTCAGCCAGTAAACAAAAATGTCTGCGGACACATCACTAGGCAGCTTTGTCAGTGTGGCTGCTATAATATCTTTCAGGCAATCACAGCCTACATTCTTATTCTGATTCTTTCTTTAACCAAATTAATTTGCCTGTATGACAAATAAATATCTTAAAGCCTGTCTTGCCATACAGACTGCCTTTGTTAAATGCCTTTTTTTTTTTTTACAGTGTTTTGGCCATGTAGCCTCTGGCTGTGTGGTTTGCGGATGCACTCACATGTTATGCCTTCATTATTTGTCTGCATACTGTTAGAGGTGTTCTCTTTGGAGGTAGTTATAATGGTTCTCATTACGTCATCATATAATATCTTTGCATCATATTTTGTGAACATCAACACATTTAGTCTGTCCTAAATGACAGAAAATCAAATTTTTAAACCATTACTGCTAACACTGAAGACTGTATATTATGTTACAATGCATCCTGATATCCTGAAAAGCAGCAACATAGCATTACCAAAAGTGGTCGTCTAGTTCATCAATTCTATCTCAAAAATGTCACTGGTTAAGATGACTCTGTACATAAGACTGTAATGTGCAAGATATAATGGAACTGTGCATGACTTCATTTTGATACCCCTAGTACATACTGGTATGTACAATTTAAAACGTTTGACAACTATTCTCATTGTACAAAAGAGTTCTGCTCATTCTTCATTTATCTCCATAGGTTTTATCCCTCCTTCTGGAGTCCAAAGACAAGCAGGCCAGGTGAACTAGTAACTCTTGCCTGTAGGTGAGAATGCATGTGTCTGTCTGTTTGGGGAAGCCTCAAGCCAATATGAAGCTAAGTGTATAAAAATTATAGGATAAATGAGAGGATTTTTCAGTTTTCAGCTCAATAGTTTTAAATCCTGAAATATCACTGAGCAAATTACATCAATAACATTTTTTTTTTTTAATTTGGAGAGGTAATGCCTTGAATTAGAGTACTTACTTTAAATCCAAGAATTGAGCATAAACAAAAACTAGAAGAGAAACACTGTTTGTCATAATTATTGACACAGCAGGTCTATCTGTGAACCCAATATTGTCATGATAAACTTGTACCACACTACGACCTATAAACCTTTTCAAAACACACATGGGAGCATGTGCAAATACACACTCTGGGTGTAAATCCTAGGCCATCTGTTACTTGGCAGCCAGACATACTGTTCCTCTGACTGTGTGTCTCTCTGTGAGTTTGTACGTGTGTTTGTGTGGCCATTATGGCCAAGACTTCCTACTTGTGTAATCCACTATGAGTGGGAGGGATCATTGATGGGTCATGGTGATGGACAAAAACAGAGCTCTATCAGTCAGCACTTTTTTAAAAACAGAAGTTGCAATTTTTTCCCAATAGAAACATTTTATGAAACGTCTACACAAAGTCTATACAGTTTCTGTTATGGTTACCACAAGGCAAATAAATCAGGTAGCCAAGACACTCATTAGTTCTGACTCGTTTTTTTACATGTAGAAAAAAATCAAGAGATTGTCCATGTTAGAGGTGTTCTCACATACTGGAAGTATCTGATATCGGTGAGAGTTGAGTTAGAGCAAAAACGAGAAGTACTCATCCATAATTATGACTGTTTTTACAATTTTATCCATGTCTAAAAAATTTGGATGTATCTGCAATATCAAGAAAAGAGTGGAAAGCAATGTATAGGCCAGCAGACACAAAAGTATAAACCAGCTGCACTCCATGTAATGTCATCAACACTCCCACTGTGAATCATTACTCTGTAATGATAAGCAAACTTAGATTTTGGACTCCTCATTGTTGTCATTTTGCATCAACATTGTCAAATGCTGTTTTGCATGTTTAAACATTTATTGAATTAAAGGCAAACATTGCATTGTGGAATTTGTAGGAAAATAAGGGGGATGTGTCAGAACATACCATTTACATCACATGCTGATGCCAGGTACATACTTGATGCAGAGCAACAAAAATGACTTGCAATGTCATGATATTATTTAAAGCAAAATCTATTAAGATTAAATTATCTAATTTAGGAATCCTGACTTGCTGGTCCACTTTGTTCGTGTTTAATCTGTAAAGAACAAATGACAAAAAACTACTCAGCAGTAACAGTGAAAAAAAGGCTGGCTACGGTGGCCCGAACATCACCACAGAAAAAATGCATGTGTATGTTTAATTAATATGTCTATTATTTCAATCCTTCAATGTCCATACACAATAATCCAAAACCTGCAGTGCTGACCAAAATGTCCCACACATAAAATTAGTTTTCAAATGTATTGCATTAATGTGGACAGAACATGGTCATAAAACATCTTCAGACATTTCTTCAGCAAAGCTAATCTCTTACCTTCTTTCAAAGATTTGTCCACATTGTGTGACACCACCACTCTTCTGCTTTGGCATGACTCCTGAACTGGAACCAAAAAACGGGCCTGAAAAACAATAAGAGTATTAGATCACATCTCTCCACTTCACTGATGGGGGAGACAGCATAAAATCTGAAAATACTGGGCAACAACAGAGAGAGAAGGAGTTGAGAAATCGAAAATTCTGACTAAGAAGGCAGTCAAAATTTATCATGACTCATACAGCATGTCGACCATACAAATGCTTGTGACAATCTTCCTCCACTGTCAACATCAATAAGTCATCAGTACATGGCGGCAAACAAGCAGTGCTGAAAGGCATCTGCTGGGCTGCGGCTGCCTGTTAAGACAAACCACCAGCAGGTTGCAGGGACACAATTATTTCCTTGAAGAAATATATCACCCATATGCATGTGTGCATGGTTCTGTGTGTTTAAGTGTATCTAAATCCAGCGGCATGACTCTGCCTCATCTATTATAGATCAACACAGTGAGGATCTGAGAGCAGGGAGAAAAAATGGGGAGAAAATGGGGAGAGAAGGGAAAAACTGATGGGGTAAAAAACAAGTTAGGAAAATTGAGGATGCAACAATGAAAAATATCAGACTGTCTGTTCATGATTTTTTTTTCACATACGGGTGTTACTTGTACTCCCATTGACTTAAGTTATGATGTGAAAGAAATGTCACTAATAATCGTAGAACTTGGCAATTTTTCACTCATCCATTGAATTCCAGCAGTTGGTTATAATTCATATTGAACAACTGTAGAGGGTGCGTGCGCTGTATTTGGTGTACTTAATGGAAGTGATAAGTTTAACTTGGAGGTATCAGCATCTTACCATGAGCTTGTTAAAGAACTCAGTCCGCGCCGATGACTGCCTCCTGTTTCTGTCGAAGCAGCTGACTTTGAGAGGACTCTTCCTGACGAGCAGTACAAAGCTCCCAGCCAGGAAACACAGAATGGCGAATGACACATAAATGAACAACTTCAAGAAGAAAGAGGTGAGAGTCAGGCCTCCCCAGGCCAGCTGGAACACTACTGCTGCCACCACGCCCAGGCAAAACGCCGGGACGAACCGGAAAGAGGAGCCGACAGAAGAGGGAGAGGCGGCAGACATGGGCCCCTCTTCTCCTCCGGTACTGCTACTCCCTCCAGCCAGTGGTGTAATGGTAGTTGAGGGGGTGAGCATACTGCGACCCCACCATCCATATATGTGTCACTCCTAGGTAGACTTAAAAGTTGCTCCGCTTGTCTATTTCTCAAGTCAGAGAGGTAGGTATGCTGTGCACACAGGTGTATACCCTCGACTACAACACTGTCTCCAAGACGAGGCATTCCCACTCTGACATCTCCTCACCGACTCACACCGCTATGTTTCCACGCTCCTAGCATTGGCCCGCCTGGCGGCCACAGGCACGTAGCCCCGTCAGCTTAGTCATGCAAAATATTATAATGTTACTCCAGATAACTGAATAGCGCACCAGACTTGTCTTGAAGTAGGTGACAGGAGCTGACAATCGCCCGTAAAGCAGACGGAGAGAGCCCCGGGGTGATGAGATGGATATAGCAACATCCACCGTCACCTTGGAGACAAATAGTTGGAAGGGTACGGTTAGCCTGGTGACTGTTGCTAACCAAGTGAGCTAACAGGAAACTTCAGTGTATAGCCAATATTGTTACCTTCTTCTTAAAAACTAAAAATACATGAGATACAAGAAAGAGACAGCAAATAATCTGCTCTTGTCCCACTGCACAGGTTGCCTTGTATTTAAACCATCTACAGAAACGGAAGCTAGCTAACTAGCTTGTTTGCCAAGTAGGTTAACAAAATCAACATCAGCTAATGTTAGCGTACTCACCTATCGTTAAGAAAGGTGTGCATTAACACTACATCGTCGCTTGTCTCTCTGCTAAAGAATATTTTACGATGATTTGCAATGGCGAATAAAAGTATCATAAACACAACGACAAAATGTAAGAGGTACAAAATCCCCGACAGATAAGGCAAGCAACTGTTATTTTCCTCCAGCTCCAGCTGACTGACAATCTCTCTGAACGTGAGAGCGTGTCAGCCAATCAGCGCTCGTGTTAACCGCGAACGGTGCGCTCGTTTTCATTACCAAGACAGTCCGAGTGGGCGAGGGGTTCTGTTTGAACGTTGCTATGGATGGAATGGGAAAGATAACAACCAACTGCGCAGCTACGGATCGTAATCAAGCACACAAAGAGATAAAGGATCGTGCTTCGTCTCTTTAACGATTGACTTTTCTTCAGACGCCGACGTAAATAGCTGCCAACATTTATAAATGTCTGTTTTCCTTTGGACGTCATGAGGCGTAAATACAAGCATAACTTAGTAACAACTATCTCTCTCTCTCACTCGCTCTCTTAATCTTGACTGTGTGATATTTACAAAGGTGATCAATTAAGAATATGACATAATTTAATGTACAAAAGGAAGTGTTTTATTTCGTGAATTTTCGTGATTATAATACAAATGGCGATAGATCTGGCTGTATGCTCCCAAAAAGATTTGATAATAATAGCCTGTGAGTGTCAGATTAAGTGCAGAATATACCCATCCTTAAAATTAATCCTTTTGGCTTTTTTTTTTCATCCCAAATCACCTGCGACTTCTTTAAAAAAATGTTCTTGTTTCATTCCTTTTTTATTAATAAACATTATTTTATTTTATCTGCATGTTACACCTTGAAAATTTAAATTAATCTTCAAAACAATAACAATCTTCCACTGAGCTCAGCTGCTCCTGTGATCATATACAAAACTTCCAGATCTCGTCACAGCTATTTCCAAAGACATGATAATGTTTTCTTTTCACTGCCTTCAGTATAATGTTTCAGCCTGTGTCTGGCACACACACACAGAGACATCAGATTTCCCTTTTTTCCACCAAAACAGACAGCTGTGTGTGTGCAGGCCACTTCCTCTTGCAACATTCATGTGTCTAAAACAGGCAGTGAGTTTGCGAGTCCTCTACAAGATTTATATAAATCATTTATATTTAATGATTTTAGTCTAAAAGGATTAAATAAATTGTAAATTATATTTGATTATGTTGTTAAAGTATACAGCGCCTGCTAATTTGCTCAATTCAGATCCAATCTGATAACACAGAAAACATGTTGTTACCAGGACCTTGTGAGGTTGATTTGTTCTTAATTTGCAATCAAATCCACATTAGATTCTAGAGGATTTCAGAAGAGATTAGTATTTTAATGTGATTCTAAGTTGAAAATATGATTACGTGTTTTCCAAGCAGTTTCTTTCCAAAATGGTCAAACCAAGAAGATTTGATATCTGCTTATGTCTGATCTAGGAAAGTGGTGTACGTTGAACAGCATTGGGGTCACCAAAAGGGTCAAATTTGAAGTTGGTGGGCCGCAGCTTCATAATGCTGGTCTTCAGGGAGTACCACCATCCCCTCCATGTGTACCAAACTACGCCATCATCTGTCAGTGCACTGTAGTGCCCACTGGGGTAGTACATGCCATTAAGGTTGGCTGAGTGACATCTGGATTGATGAAAAAAGAGGAAAGAGGAAACAGTAATAAAAGACTTTATACTCTCGACTGTGTGCATCTTTTGACTGAATGTCATATTTTCTTAATCAAATGCATACTTGTTGAACCACCATCCTCCTTGGTCTTCCTTGGCACAGTTTCCTTGATAGTTATCATTGTCCTTGTCATAGGTGCTGAATTTGATGCCCTGGTGACTGGCCCAATCTGACACACCAACCTGATAACTTCCAGACAGGGCATCTCCAGCTGTACCTACGTAGATTCCAAAGGTGAGGCGGTAGTGATCCTGCAGAGAGAGATACAAGAGGAGCAGGTCGACTTGAGCGGTTATAAATATGAAAGGAAAAGCTTCACATTCTGCAAAATACACTTGTAAAGTGTCTGATAATAAAATAAAATAAATACTGTTTTGCACCAGGAAGACTGGTCTTGCCAAGAATTAGTATTAGTTCTTAACTACTGGTAGACTATTTTTCACTGTTCTTTGCAGGTATTAGAAAAACTAGGTTTGTTTATGACTGAACTTAAGAGGTGTTGCAAGGCAAATTCTTTTATTCAGGACGGAGCCAAGCAAGCTGTTCCCTCCGTTATCAGTCTCAATGTTAAGCTAATATAACAAGGCTGCTGGCAAGCTTGATGTTTAGAGTACAGACACGAGGAGTATCAGTATTCTCATCTAATTCTTAACAAAAATGCAAATAATTTTTCAAACTGTTGACAGTTCTTTGAAGCCTTCAAATGAGGAGGAAAGTTGGAACAGCACCTTTCTTAAAATATGAAAACAAGATAATTACATGCACAAATAAGTTAATAAACAGGAGATTTAAAGTTACTTTTCACAGCATGAAAGCATTGGGGTCACCACCATTATTTCTTTTTGTTTATTTCTCATATCAAGTCTTATATAATTTTATTTCGACATTTTAGTGTTCAGTTAGGATCAATACATTTTCATCCGCCACTTTGAAGTCCTTGTACTCAGCGTATCGTTGGTTACTGTCAAAATCTTCCAGGTTAATCCTCAGAGAATAATTCCCTGTTACAGACAAAAAATGAAATAATTAACTGAACTGATCATGAAATAATAATGATGATGTCTAATTCCTTTACACAATACTGTATCACTTCACCTGTAAGTAACTCCAGCTTGTTACTCTCGTATCAAGACAACACAGTGACACATTTACAGCTACTGTTACACTTCACAGTTTTGACTCACTGCTACAACATGGAAACCAGTCTTATGTTCTATTTACAAAAACTGCTTTATTTTTTGTATTTTTTTTAGGAATTACTGACCTTGTGTAGTGATGTAATGCAGGTTATCATTTCCGAGCCAAAACTCTCCTGATTCTGCATCCGTGTCTCCAAAACCATCCTTATATTCTGCCCAAGACCTGAGATAGATAGATAGATAGATAGATAGATAGATAGATAGATAGATAGATAGATAGATAGATAGATAGATAGATAGATAGATGGGATTTGTAGCTTTTCACAAGGTTAATGATTTTTCCTTGACAGCTATCCCATCACAGACACACCTGTTAAACTTCTCTGATCCATCGATCCGTCTCTGAACAACAGTCCAGCCACCTCCATCACTCATATCACAGTAGACTCTGACTGGAGAAGGGCTGCCCTGGGGTTTGATTCTGTAGAAACCACTGGATTTGGAGCCTGAAGTAAACAACTGGGAGCAGTCTGACACACACACACACACACACAAATACACGCTATGAATTTCATTATCCAGTTCCTGTTTCAGCAATCTGACACCTGAAACAAGATATTTTGAGCCTAGTTTTTTAGATGTTGTTTTCCAGTCCTGAGGCCGTGGCCCTGACCTGCGTACTGTGAGTCCTGGCTCTGGTCTGATTCAGTTTTGTTCTTGTTGACAGGTTGGCTCAGCAGTTGCAATCTGTGTAGGAGGAGTTCCTGTGTCTGAAGCTGGCTCTTCAAAAGCTTCTCCCGTTCCCGCAGAAGAGCCACCTCCTCATGGCAACTGTCTGACGCCTACACACATTAGATTACTATGTTTGTGAAGATCTTTGCAGACATTTTTTCCCTAACTCTGAGATCAAATCTTTATAGAGTGAAACACAGCAAAGCAGAAGCATCTCAGAAAGACTGTCTGTTTTTTTCTCTTGTTTTAATCCAATAACTGATATCTGCTCTGTAAAATGATGGTACATATTACAAGGGGAGGTGGATCCTATCCTGTGTTAAGTATTATAGAAAAAAATTAACACTCCAGGTTATTAATTGTACCCTCAGTGCAGCAAAGCTAAGTTTTCTCTTCATTACATTACTCAGCAATAATGTACCCTTAGACCAAGATCTTCACCCAGAAATAACTTTAAACAATATTATTACATTTCAGAAGGTATGATTATTTGCTTTCTTGCTATCTTGGTTCAATGAAAAGATTGATAACATATTAATATCTGTCAAGTAAATGTGAAAGTAAAGCCAGCAGCCATTTGGCTTTGCATAAAGTCTGTAAACAGAGGAAAACAGCTAACCCAACTTTGTCCAAACATATCAGAGTTAAGTTAAATATTTAATAAATTAAAAGATTTTAAAAAAACATGAAAAGTTCATGGATTTTCCTGTGCAGCCCTCAGTCATCGTAACTTTGAGACTCCCTGCCTTAAAAAGACAACAACCAAAACTTTCCCCTGTTCTGTTTACAGGTACAGGAATACAAGAAACTCTGACAAACATAAAGAAATCACAATTACCATGAGAGGAAACAGACATGAAGATTTAATAGAACATGTCAAAATTCAAAAATAAGCATCAGTAAGCAAGCCCACATGAATAAGTCAAGAAAATCTGTGACTTAAAATCTAAATATATCCGGTGTACATGTAAAGAATCAAAGCGCATGTTTGGTCAATACTTACATAGAGAGACTGAGAACAAGCTGCAATGACCATCAGTCCTGTGATCAGCAGCTGTTTACCTTCCATCTCCTTCTTGTCTCAATGGCAAAAATCTAAAAGATCGGAAGGTAAGAAAGAAAGATGCTTCTCCTTCTCAGAGTTCAGCTGAATCTGGCTGAGTTTCACAGGGAGCATGTTATGGTTTTAAAAATGTTTCCACACCTGGATCCACAGAAAGCTGACGAAATACCTGATTATCTACAGTCATAAAATATACAAAATATGCAGGGAGTGTCTAGAACAGATGCACGCTTGCCAAAAGCTGTACTTTCTGGATAGTCTATTTTTTTCTGTAATTATGTGATGAAAAAAAGAAAGAATGATTGTTGTACTGTTGATGACTGTTGTTGAACGTTTTGTATTAACAGTCAGTAATATAAAAAAAACCTATCACCAGATTCTTCTTCTGATCAGAGAAGCAGCCAACAGTGCGTCATCACATGTTGCTCATCATCCCCCCAGTCTCTCTCACTGGGTCTGAACTGACATCTGTCATATCCTCCTTTTCTCATCCCTCTCTTCTGTTTTCCATTTACCAGCTATTTAATTTTCCTATTCGTTCATGGCCACTTATTTTCTGTGAGTGTTATTGAAAAGACTTGAGTAGTCATTTTATTGATGAGCTGTATTGCACCACTTCGCATAAGTGTTTTGAGCAGCCAAATGCCACTGAAGGTCAGTCCTGAACAATTCATGAAGAGGAAGAGTAGAGGGAGACATTTTCCATCAAAAGATAACTAAGGACTGAATGACTGAAGCACTGAATAATATGACTGTTGGTAATTTAAAATTCTTCAAAATGAAGGACAGGTTATTTAAAGAACGTGGAGACTCTTCTGTATGAATATGGTTCACAGGTAAGATGGCTGTGGGCAGGTTTAATAGGTTGGCCGTGTCAGAATCAGAATATGAAACTGTCTTTCTCCCTTTGTCTGCTAGACAAAATATTTTTCAGTAACTGCATCCGACTGCGCTGCTGAAACACCAATAAACCGAATGTTTCAGTATATCGCAGCAGCTACAAACAGCATACTTAATTTAGAAAACACTTCTTTCCAGAAATGTGCTGACCTGTGTCTTAATTCCTCAAACAGATTAAATTCTTAAATTTTGAAGCACATCTTCAAGTTTTGCCGGGAAATCGTTTTGCCATACCCTACAGTACAAACTGGAAACAAACCAGCTGGTAGACTTAAGCAGCTGCTGTCACCAAACTCACAAGAAGACAGCCCCCCCCAGGGTAAAAGTCAATAGTGACATTACATGTGTATTTTCTTGTTGTTGTTTTGTTTGATTTTATTAACTTTGGCGTATTTACTTTAAAATGTCTGTTTGGAACAGGTGGATTACTTGGCCTTTAGTTTTGTTTGCAACTTCGTACTTGACGCTACACATCCTTCTGTTTTGAGCGATAGACAGCTGTGACCCCCAGGAAAATTAGAATCTGGTGAAAAAGCTCACACAAACATTTTATGGCCTCAGCTGAGTCAACGTTCATGCAATGTGTGTGAACAAACCCCACATTTTACGAATCTCAACAGTGTGACTTGAGGTGATGTTGTCCCCCTGAGCAGAGATGCATCCAGAGTACATGGAGGATCACCAAAACAGGAGACACAGAGGTAGTGATGTTGAATCTCCCCCAGACGTGGCCATAAAACCACAACACAGCCGACCCTCTTTAACGTTCACAGCCCCATCAGGGAAAAGATCTGAAATGGGAATCACTAACAAGTAACACAAACTACACAGAACAGAAGACACATCACACATTATGTTACTAAATGAGCCAATTACTGTTATCACATGATTACACTGCATACTTTGTTATCCGTCAAAAGCAAAAAACATACACTCTTGCATCTGAATTGCATTTGGAATCTTGGACTTACTGGAAGGATGTGTTACTACACTACAGGTGAGCTGCAGGCTAAATCTCCTTCTTGAAATGAACCGGTGAAGAAAATTCCAGGAGCAAAATCAGTTAATTGAAAGTGTGTTCTGCATGTTTCATCCACAAGAGGTCAGGAGTGCACAGTTTCAAGTGGTGGTACAAGCTCAATCAGAGGAACCATGTGGAGTGTTTGATTACAGGTGGGAATATGGAGCAATACTTTGATGACTGGTTTGTATCTTGTGCTCTACTAGCATGTGCACATTGTGCAAATGTGAGCAACAGGATACTTGATATATATATAAATATATAAATATATATATGCGCTCTAGGCCAGAGGTGGATGGCTGGGGACTGGAGCTCTCTCTGGTTGGACAGCAAAAAAAAAAAATTTAAAAATTACATAAGCCTCCTGTGAATTATCTTTTCTAAAAGTACAAATATTGACATTCTTCAATAGGTGATTTTCCTCTTTTTTTTTTTAACAGTTATTGCAGACTGGAGCTCTTATCTGCCTCCACAACAATGAGTCTGTTTACATGACAGCAATATCCCATAACTGGGAATAATTAGGTAATGACAACAATTCAGTGTTCTCTCAATCATAGGGAGACAAAATCATTTGCAAACGTTGGTCCACCATTATTCGGGCCTACCCAATGACGATATGAGGTTGCATTTCCTTAGACAGACGTGGGATCCTCATCAAAGCCCACATCTACACCACTGTCCTGTGTGGTTGACAAAGGTTTGTGACCCAAAGGTCTTCAAAAGCACAAAAAATGTGCGCATGTCCCCAGATTGGATCCACTTATGTTGTTTTGTCTTTCAACTTTAAAGTAAGCTTGTCTAAGCGATTTCCTTCAGCAGCAAATCAGTTCTATGCCTCTTGTAAACCCCATCTCGTCCATTTTCGTGGACAGTTGCTTGAAAGTGTTGCCATTAATATATTTCCTTTCATCAAGGAGATGAAAGATATTTATATTCCTATTTGTTGTGCATGAAATTTGTTTTGTTTTCACTCAAAAAACCTTGCTTCCCAACACTACTGCTGTTGCTTGTCATATCTGCAGTTAACTACATCATTACAGTTTAAACGACATCTTTTTTAACATCTGCTTTTACATATTATCACTTGTGCAGATGTAAAAGAAAAAGAACGACAGAGACCAGACAAAGCAGTAAAGCTACATGACTGAATATAACTTATCAGTGGGCAAAAAGCTAGGTGTGTTTGTTCAATTATTCATAATCTGATAACAATCTTTAGCTGGCAAAGCATATCGCGTTATGCTGTTTGAGTAATCTGGTAACTCCAGAAGTGTGATCATTATTGGTTTATTAGCGTAAACATGTAAACATGTTGAAAGTTTGCTGCTGGATATTTTTGGGAGGCTCCTCAAGGGCTGCAGGGCTGCTCTCCTGCTCCGGTTCACTCTTGTTGTTTTTCTGCTGGAGAAAAGGAGAGAAAGACAAAGTAGGATTTTGGTCAAAGTTATTCAGATAAATCCCTTTCAGACTGGCTATTGGGATGTGCCAACTCATTTTCAACTTGTCAAGTGTAAAGCTCAATTAGACAGATTCACATGTTTACATTTCCCATAGTCACTTAATTTTTGTACAAAATCAGAGCTTCATTTATCATGAGCTCAATTCAAAAACATTGGGAGTTCTATTGTGGTTCTGTCTATTATTATGGACAGTATGACATGATTTTGGTTTACAAAATGTTTCTTCAAAGAAAGAAAGAAAACAAACTGATTCTAAGCTAACATCACCTGGTAGCTGTAGCTGAATATGTGACTGTTCATGCAGTGCACTTCCTCCTCAAAATCATTGGTTCAGTCTTTTCATTTTTTGTTATTAAATTCTTTTTTTTATAAAACATTGACTATCAGCCATCTCCTCTAAAAGCATGGAACACGAATCAGGAATGACAAGAAAATAAAAGAATCAGGTAAATCTGCCTGACACCTCTTTACACTATCAAAGTGTAAAAGGGAATTTGTTTGTGCAAGCCTGGACTTGCTTCTCATCATTTCTAGATGGGTGATTTGCACATTTTTCGGATTGAACTCAGTCTCCTCCAGGAACTTGACATCTTTCCATCAGCTCCAAACTGATGCGGAGCTCCTGTGGGTTTCTCTGCGGTCCATCCTACAGGTACGGCAGCGGTTTGACCTCTGGCCACAGACTGGGAACAGACCAAACAAGTCCATGAACAGACAGAGGACATATGCATCTTTAGTGTGTGCTTATGGTTGAGTCCTCTTGTCCTAAGATGAACACTGTTGACATGTGTTGCATTGTGTCTCAGCAGTGCGACAACTGAAGCTTAAACTGAAGGAAGGCCAGAGTCTCCAGTCATTGCCACAAGAATCCACTGGGTGGAGCTATTTCACCATCTGTTCCTTTGTTAAGGGTTTAACCCTCGCACATGGGCAGTCTTTAAGGTTTCTTTCCCGCCACTGAATCTCTACAGTGGCCCCTCTTAGATCCTCCAAATAAGTATAAATCACCATCAGGACCTTAGAACTGCTCCCAGTAAAAGCCAGCTTTTCTTTAGCTGACAGAGGTAGGACGGTGGGACCTATAGCATACAACCATTGCTCTGTTACATACATACATACATACATACATATATATATATATACAGCTCCCGTAGTTTCAGGAAGTAGTGCTAAAATAACATCGCAAACGGTTACAAAGCAGAAATGGATACAGAAAAGGGACTTTTAAAAGGAGAGTTTAGCTTTAAAGTTTTGTCCAATGGTTCTCTGGTCAAAACAAAAGTAATTTGTATTTATTGTAAATGTGA
>JAQMCX010000058.1:4189150-4207875 GCA_029814765.1 Acanthurus leucopareius | reverse complement strand
TTTTTGTTGTTTTTTGTGATAAATAAATTCTTTTGTTTGATTCTACACCTTGGGTCCTGGCTCTCTTGATCTAGCTCTTAACAGAACTTATCTAAGAACTTAAGTAACTTAACTAAGAAATAGGATGATAACAACTACAGCTACAAGCAGAATTACCAGAAGATTCGGTATATACAAAAGCCACCATTATTTAAAAATATGGCCTCTCTTCTGACTGTAACTGGACCAATCAGCCAACTGCAGGCTCACATGAACAGAATAGACACAAACTAATCCAGTTGGGAAACCTTTTGCCACCCAATTATTTTCTGCAATACCCAAAAGCCAATTGAAAAGTCCCATTTACTTTTTGTCATGTAATGAAGGCAAAGCTACCTTTCAGCTGGCTTACAAAAATCATCATACCACTGACTCTTTTAAAAACACCGCATCCTTCAAAATGACCAGTAACAGTAATACAAACCTTTCTGCAGATGTAGTCTCCAGGGCTGAAAACCTGAGGCCGAAGTTTTAACACCAACTCTACAAGGAGGCCTGCCTCACAGTCCTGGAAAATACGCACCTATGTCCATGCACAAACACACATACACGAAAAAATTACTTTTAACTTTTTGATGATGACCTCTACATAAATATTCTTGAATGAAACTGTCTTTACCTTCTTAAGTGTGTCCAGGTGAACATTAATAGCAATCTCTGCTCTCAGTTTATTGGGCAGGCTCTTCAGCACTTCCTGTTCATCTATTGTCTTCTGATTGGTCCAGAGGTAGTCAAACCAGCGAATGACACGCTGTTCTAGCACCTTGCTTACATGTCTAAAGTGCATGTAGTGTTTGAGGGTGTCAACACGGCTCTGAAAGGCTGCTCTTGTGGCGTTCATGTTAGAGATCATGGCTCCAACATTACCCACAATGGAAGCAAAAATCAGAACGCCCACCTACAGCACACAAATACAGTTTTAGATGTTTTGATAGACTGTAACAACTAGGATCCACATAGTATGGATCATTCACTGTAAGATCAAATCAGCTAAGGTTTATCCTGCCAAGAACTTACCAGAAAGTCAAAAATCAGGAACAAATATTCCTCATCTCTTACAGGAGGAGGTGTCTCTCCAATGGTGGTCAGTGTCAGGGTGGACCAGTACAGACAATATATGTAACTTCTTGTCAGGGAGCCAAACTCAGGATCTGATGCATTGGGATAAACCCAAGAATCAGAGCCTAGTCCAAGGACCTTGGAGAAGCTATAGTATCCACAGGCGTTCCAGTGGATGATCACCAGGATGTACAGAACCAGTTTACAGATTCGGAAAGCGTTGGGGTAGCTTGTTCGTGTTTCTGTACGTTCAAACAACTCGAACAGGCGTGGCAGGCGCAGCAGCCGGTTGAAGCGAAGGAGAGGAGTGTAGCTGATTCCAACGGTCAGGTACAAGAGGTCAGTTGGGAGGATGGAGAAAATGTCAAGTTGACACTGTAAAGTTCGAATGTAGGTTTCTCTCAGACGCTGCACATCTTTCACCATCAAGCCTTGATCCAAGAAACCTTCACATAAATAAGGAACATAAATGAATGAATGTATCTCTGAATGACAAATGTATGAGGTAAAACCAGGATCAAATGAAACATAAAACTTGATTCTTGACTCAGCATCTCATTTTTTAAGTACCAGTGTGGAGGCGAACAGCTATATCCAGGATATAGACTGCATCACAGATGTAGTCGAGTACCAGCCATACCAACATATTCTTCATCTGGAGCTCATCGAAGCAGGCCCTGCACAAACAGATAAACTCAGACGTAAGCATGTAATGACAGCAATGTTACTGCACTAAACATACATGTTAGATGGAGCATGAGTAAAAAAAAACATATTTTATACAGGAATATGTACAAGTGGCCCCTTTTGGCCATTGAGATAGCAGATTTGGTGGTAAGAGTAGTGTGAGTCTACCATTATTAAAAAATCCTTGGACTAAAAATTCTTTCAAAATGCAAAGCAAAAACCTTGTTTTTTTTAAAGAAATCAGAGAAAAAGTTATGGCTAACTGCTCTCTTTTAACAAATCTAGATACAGAGGAACATTAGCATTAATCTGAAGTTGAACTGCTGTTCCCTTGATGAATTTAAGTCTAAGATTAACCTCACTTTAAATGTTTTTTTTCTTGTTTTGTTTTGTTATTTGTCCCTACCAACTCCACAATGTCTGATGAATATCTTGCTCTCGATGGTAGCTGCTAAATGCTGCACTATGTTAGCGTGTTGCTTAATTCACCTCTTTGCTGTTTCATTGAGCGCATGTGGGTTTATCAGAACTTTTTTGATAGAAAAAAGGAACATCCTGCTGCTGAAATTAAGGTTCGTAAAAGCAGTAAAACTAAGCTAAAACAGTAAAGTTGCTGAAAGTACTGAACATTCCTGTAAAAAAAGCAGGAGTAGTTGTAATGGTAGTAGGCGGAAATAGGATACACAAAAGGGCAACATGTAGTATTAGAAGTGTTACTAGTATACTTGTAAAGAATAATGTTATCCAACCTGACAACTAGTAGGGTCCAATTATAGAAAACAGCAGCACCAATCACCATTAGCCAGTGGTAGTACACATCATCAGATGGTGATAAGACCACAACTTTACATTTACTCCTCCTGACGGGACAAGAGGGACAAGAAACAGAGAGAAGATTGTTATAAAAATGTTGGTGGATGTTTAATATGTTGAAATTTTGTCTATTTTTTGTCTTTTTACTTGCGTCTGGAGCGTCTAATTTCATTAT
This sequence comes from Acanthurus leucopareius, assembly GCA_029814765.1. Taxonomy (NCBI): domain Eukaryota; kingdom Metazoa; phylum Chordata; class Actinopteri; order Acanthuriformes; family Acanthuridae; genus Acanthurus; species Acanthurus leucopareius. The sequence continues at coordinate 4,205,102 of JAQMCX010000058.1, read as the reverse complement.
CTGCATCTGAGCCGGCGTGGCTGTGGCTGAACCTGCTTGGCGGGGCTTGCATGTCTGTGTTGGCAGGGCCTCTGAAACGCTCCAAGAAAGAATCCGGCCGCTCTGTCTCCTCAGTCAAACTCTTCTGTGCCCATTCCCTCAGAGTCATCACCATATTAACTATCCTAAAGACATGAAGACAGAAAAAAGTATTAAGTTTGTAACACAGGGCAGCAATAATGAATTTTTTCCCCAATAATTAACATTGTCACACACTGAAAATAAGTTCAAATGTTTAAAGAGTGAAAAAAAAGTGTAAAGTTGAGTTGATGACTAGTGCTTTTTTTAGTTGTCATACCTGGACAGAGCACCTCGCCCATGAAAGGAGTTCTGGGAATTAATATCCCTTCTATCAATGGCTGCCATTCTCTGAAGCTCTGAGGAAGTGTCATCACACATTGACTGGGCTCTACACACATAACACACATAAAAATTAATTCAGTGACTCTTACAACAACAGCCGTCTATATCTACTCCTCCATATAAAAATTCAAAAAAACATTCTTCATAGCTCCTACAGAATGGGATTGAACAGATTTCTCACAGGAGCAGACCATTAAAAAATGTTTAAGAACTGAAGTTCTGACAGTTCAAAAAATGTTCTCTTTGTCATTTCAGGGCAGCACAGCTGGTTGTCAATACAGCCAAAGGTTAACTTTGTCCCCCTTCTGGGCAAATGTTGTATTAAGAGCTGCCTGCTGCTGCTGTGTTTGATAGGAATTGCAAGGCTGAAACAGAACAGTTAAGTTGCAGATACTGAGTCAGAGCAAACTGAAGCGCTCTTTAAGGCGAAAGAGAACAGCAGAGTCATGTGATATTTCTATATCACGACTAACACATCTGAAATAACACATGCCCATACTGTCAATTGTTAGAATAAAATGTAGGATACAGCTTTAGATAGAAATGTTGATGTTTGTTTAAAACATAACTGTACAAAACTGAAAAGACTGACAGATCTCTTACAATATCAAAGTTAGCTGTAACAACTGAAAGACAGATTTTTATTACCATTTACAAAGATATTAATATCATGCATAAAATCGTTTAAAAAAATGTGTTTTTGTACCTGCTTAGTGTGCTGTCAGCTCGGTCACTCTCCTCCTCTGTCCATGTTTTCACAGAGAGCCTCTGTGAATCCTGCACTGTGCTGGTCATACTACACACACACACACACCATGGCAAGACTCAATTCATTATCCACACATTTTCTACACAAACGCACACAGAGCACAGAATCAGATGGAAGGACACATACCAACACAGAACATACACACTGTAATAATACACCAATATACACACACAATCATATACAACCTACATCATATACTCACATTAAAGAGACAAGCATGGAGAGGCTCACGCAGACAGTAAGACACAGACACAACTCAATAACCAGCACACGCACATGCAATGATAGAGCCACAGTCAGAAAAGGAAGGTCATCCAGTACGAGGTCATCCTGTATCAGCCATCACCACAGAAACCAGACGCATAGCAACAAGCTGTATAGTAGTTATGACAACAGATCATAAGAGACAGAGATGAAAAAATTGATTAAAACCAACAAACCTGATAAATTTCTAGATCCAATGTTAGTTCGAGTTAAGCGTTTTAGTCATGGTGCATCCCATCTCTACCTATTTAGACTCACAGGACATTAAACACGACGGACAGACAAATACTCATATAAAAGGATGGATGGAAGGAGTGAACAAATGTAGCCGATGAAACGAATGATCACATGGCACTTGACAAAAGCATCGTTTAAATTGCAAATTGCGTGTGTGTGTGTTTGTGTGTGTTCCTTTTCAACACTAAGCTCATCTGAATTCAAGAACCCTGTTTGAAGTGGCCCCTAAAGTGCAAGTGTGTGTGTGTGTGTGTGTGTGTGTGTGTGTTCTCCTGATTACTGAGAGAGAAGTGCTTTTATGCACACCTGCACATGAGTTAAGATGTGCTTCTATTTCAGCGGCTGGGTTTTAATCCAAAGACCCCTTAAGATTGAACAGAGGAATAAATAGTTGAGATGGAATGTGTTTTTTGAGCCAAAAATGTGCTCTAAGCATTGCACACACACATGAAACATTAATGTATTTATTGTGCGAGAGGCATTTTCTTTTGGACTGATTTACATGGACACATCCAGCAAGCCTCTTTGCTCTTATCGCAACTATTCATACCACTGTCATGACGTCATATCAACCATACTCCTAACGAACTGATAACCTGGGCATTATTAACACAAGTACCCTGGCCCATTTTCTTTCTTTGTTCTTTTGTTCTTGCTCAACAGCAAACCTACCATTAAGGGAAAAGCTGCAAATGGACTAATTCACTAAGCAATAATTTTATGACACAGACAGCAGCTGCATTCATCACCAAATGACCAAAAACAAAAACGCCTAGTCAGTTAACATTGTGAACAGGCAGATTTCTATCAAAAAACGCATGGAGAGTAAAACAGCTGAAAAATGTGATATTGGGCTTACAGTCAGCAGGTGGTAGAGACAAAACTCCAGAGTTCTGTATCTTGTAGATGTCTAAATAAGAAACTGTTTGCATAATTGACATGTCAGCTCTAACTGATGAAAACACATTATGCTAGTGCTGTGTTTTCAGCTTATATCTGTGCCCCCAAGTTGCCATAAAATCCGTTGAAAGAGATTGAAATTAAATTATTCTGGTCCAAACATATTGACATACTTTTTTAAAATATATTCTGAATTGTAGTTATCCAGATTTCCATAAATTCAGCTTGTTAAAGTAGGAGTTCATAAAATTCTTCATGCCAATATTCATCAAATGAGATACTGATGAACAAGCTAGCTTGGCTAAAACCTAAAGTTAAAAAATGATGCATGCATAGCAGTAACTCACTAAAAAACACTGCATTTAATTTGTGCAATGATTAAACAAATCAAAATAAAACGAGAAATAATTTTATTTAACAGACTTCAATGATGCATCATTTTCTTTCTTTTTTCTCTGTGTCAAGTTTTTGTTGTCATTTCCTGTCTTTGTTTCGTTCCCTTCTGTCTTGATTACTCATGTTTGTCAGCTGTGTTAATTACCCACCTGTGTCTCGTTAGCTCCAGTGTGTGTAGAGTCTCTGTTTCCTCTCTGTCTCCAGAATTTTTTCTGTTTTTGCTGCATTGATCTTGTCTCCATCCTGTGTGATCTCTAAGTGATTCTTGGCTGTTTGTTTTATTATGTTCTGTGTTTTTTTCATGTGTTAATTTTTGGACCGCCCACTTGATTTGTTTGAGTATCAGCTTTTGTTAATAAATGTGCCTTGAATTTCTTTTACCTGTTGGTGTTTGTGCTTTTGGACCACTTTTGTCAAAACTGTAACAACAAAATAAATAAATAAATTGACATTGATTGTGCAAAATAAAATTCCAATAAAAAATAAAGAAAACTTAAATGTAATTATCAATTGACAAATTTTATATTTTTTTAAGTATTAACTCAATGCCACTGCAATTTTAGTCCATTAATTTACTATAATCAAATACTGAAAAAGTCCTTTATCTTAATGGTACACGTAATATTCCATATGAATACAAAAACAGAAACAAACAATAAAAAACTGACAAGAAATGTATAGAAAAATGCTTTTATTTAACATTTTTGATTTGATTGTACACACTAGAATTTTGGAAGTATTGCTATCATTTAAAGCAACATTTTTCCCACTGTTGCATTCCAAAGAGTCGATAAAGAGAAACCTCTATTTGGAAAATGCTTTACTGGGACACATTTGGAATAAAAGAAGAAAACATTTCAAGAGCGGAATGTTAACATTAGCAGCAACAAAACTAGATATCTCATTCACTTTTTAAGCTGCAGCATTTAGATAAATCTCCATTATTTTAGACTGTTACGGGAGAGGAAGTTTGTCATAGGTTGCTTTCTTTTTAAACCGAAGTCATATTTCTGACTCTTGACTCTTTAGCCAGCAAGAGGAAAATCTGAGTTAAAGTTCCCCTCCATGGTTTATAGTTTACAGTGTTCCTTTATGAACAGTCTAGGAATCATTTCCAGAGAGCGTTTAGAGGTCTGAAATATTTTCAGGTACAAATAAATGAATTTTAAGGGTTTCTTATGCAGTACTCTGGTATTTCGTAATTTTTAATCAATATTAAGGCTTTCTAATGTATTAAGGGATTTTCAAGGGTTTTTTGTATCAGTTAAGGCATATTAAGATAATCCATTAACCCATAAAAACACCTAATTTGGCTCCTTATAAAAGGCACACACACTTATTACACCCATGGATCTATCTAATGAGTATCCCTTTAAAATATCATTGAAAAAACCTTAATTACATATTGGGTAAATTAAACAAACATTAAGGTAGTTTTACAGTTTAAAGTGTGAAGACTGTCTACTGTAGCACAGCTTTGGTCATATAAAAAAGGCCCAATGGTATTCAGCACAGAATATTATGGCTTAAGTACATTAAATGCTCATTCTGCGAACTGGCTGGCACTCTGAAGGACCCAGCAAAACTTTGGTGTTACATGAGGCACTGACACTTTGAAGCAATGGAGCTGGGAAAATGTCTAAGGAATAAAGCAGGAATGCAGAGGTTAAGACTGCAACAAAGTCTCATTAGAGATCCAAATAAACTAAGATGTTGAGGAAAAACTTGAAAAATTATCACCTTGAATTTTTGCTTGCTGTTAAGCAGCTATTGTCTTCAAATGTTTATCCATCTGTGACATAAAAGAAGCCTAACTTCATATTCATTTTACCAGGCTAATACCCAGCATGCACTGGGCAGACTGGCGGCCAGTCTAGACAAACCTACTTACACTTGTTTTCATATCTATGGGCAGTATGGGAAGTTGAGTCTTTCTGCCCCAATGCAAACTGAGATCCAGAAAAAAACCCAAACCAACATATTTACCATTTAGCCGCTGTTCAAGTCTCATGTCACTGCAAACTGTTTGACCGTCCAGAAAATAAGATCACTGCTGTTTGTGTCATGTTATATTATTGGTATGCTCATTCAGAGTAGATGAAGTGAGTGATAGTTTAACTTATGCAAATGCTGAATAACCACTTAAAAGAACAAGATGTTACAGCCATTTTCACGCTCTTCATGTCTCATCCAATCAAAAGATGGCAAAGACAGTAAGTCCTTATTTGCGTTTATGCTTGTAGGAGTGTGTGAGCATGTCTCCTTTAGACCCTCTTCATGCCTCTCCCCATGAGGCAGGCGAAGATGGTCATCACCATTTTGGGGTTGATCTCCACCAAGTCCTCAGGCAGGGCGTAGACTTTGGCCCCGATCTTCCTCGCCATGGAAATGGCATACCTGGTGCAAGCAAAGGTCATGGTTACAATCGCTGTGGCAATGAGTTCGATCTCTAAAACTTATTGTATTTTTGAGTTTTCATGCAGCAAATGCATTTATTTCAGTGAGAATAAAGTTTACTAAAGTCTGGATTTATATTAGGTTCAAAACCATCAGTTTGCAATGGGACATTTTGAACAAGGAAAGATGTTCTTTGCAAACTCATAGATGACATTTTTTGAGTTTGTTGGCATGCAAAGAGACAAATTAATTTGCACAAACAAAACAAACACAAAAAGAAAATATATGCACATTAAATTAACTTCTGTGTTTGCTATTATATTCATATAATAGATCCCTTAATAATAGCCTCCATAATAAGTTTATCCAGTCAACATTCCTGATGTTCTTAACTATTTCCCTAATGACCAACTTGACTGTAATTGTGGCATTATGTAACACATTTAAGGTCAGACAGAACAGTATCTCTACAAAATATCATTTATATGCATACAAAACTCTTTTTTTGTTCCAAAGATGTCCCACTGCATAATGAGAAAAACACAATGCTAACTATGACTAAACACACAGTCAGAGGAAAGCAGGTGGGTAGTTACTTGGCATTGTCCAGTCTGTCTTCATCTGACAGACTTTCCGTTTTAACCAGGTCAAAGTTTATACTCCCCGGCTGAATGGCATCAATGACATCCAGAACTGGAATACTGGTACCGATCGCTTTGTCCTAAACAGAGAGACACACCCACACACACCCCATTACACATATATACATTATTTCCTTATTTGCTAAGGAACGAATGAGATGCATAGTTACTTGTCACTACACACGGGATTATTAAAAACTGAACTTAAACATATCCAGAGTAAAACCAACCTTAAAGCTTTTGATAGAGGAACTCTTGCCAGCCTCAGACAAAGTCTTGTTGGCCCATGAAATGATCAAATCATCTCCTGCAACTTCTCCATGTCCGAGATCTTCCAGAACATTTAAAGTGTACCTGTACATAGAATTTAAGACCAAACAATGAATTTCAACAATTGAATCATATACTGTAGACACAGTATGATGCTTAGGATGCAAACAGTGTGGTAAGGCAAATTATTTTGGGATGTAATAGAAGAGTTTGCTGTGATAACAGAAAATAGTTGAAGCCATGTGAGGTGACTGGTTGCCTCTCTCTCCCATACTTTAATGTTCTGCTAAATCAAATCTATATTTCTTATAAACTGTCTTGTGTATTTCTGGGTCTGGATGTTTTCTCTATGGCTTCGTTATGAGAAATAAACAGGTTGGAAGTAATCTTGAGATCTCCTTGTAACTCTTTTTCACAATGGGACACTGAAACACAGAAACTGTCTAAGCTTGAATTGTGTGCTGGGAGAAGAGCGCCCTCTCCCTGTCGTAAACTATATGGCAGCTGAAACATTCAGAGTCTGGAGGCTTTACTGCTCAGGCCGTTCTCAAGGGAGATGACGACTTTAGGTGTGTCTTTGCTTGTTTAAGGTCTTTTTCTTGACATCTTAAAATAAACACAAAGTTTCACTATAAAGGGTAAGTCACCTCCTCATCAGCTGCCACACCAGTGCCAGAGTTAGAGTTGCATTTCCATCGTAGAGGTCCTGTCCTCCAATTCCCACCAAGGAAAAACCAGCTTTGTCCTTGCCCAGCTCCACAGCGTAGGAACAGTTTTCCATCTGTGCACAAACAAACAAACACAGAAAGTTAGCAAATTTTTCAACTATTTGAGATGAAGTGAGGATGCTCAGAGAAACAGTGTAAAGAGGCTGTCTTAAATATACCTGGAGTAACTGTGAGTAACAGTGTGCATCCCTGTGCTACAGGATACATACTGTAGCACAGGAACGGGACCCTCACCAACTACTCTCTAATTTACAATGAATATTAATTGATTCGCACTGTAAATTTATGCCTTTTTTTATTTGTTTATATCAGTCAGATTTGGCTGGATTAAGGAACAGATGCCAGTTTTGTGTGAGGCTGTTAGTAACAGAGAGAAGGTTGATCTGTGTGTGATGCCCTTTGGGGCCCTGCAGAGAGCAGTAGGACCAGTGGGTGAGCTATGTAGGGAGTGGAAACTGTCCGCTAAGGAGAAACAAAAGTTCCTACAAAATTAGGGATAAATCTTATCATCTTAAAGTGTATTTCCCAATGAAAGAGCTCAAATATGGAGCAGAAGACATCCGTGTTTAAGAATCATTCCAGGTGTCAATATTTGAACCATGGTGAAATACTTAAATACACAAGCTGATTTGAAGATAAAGTATTTTAAAGAAAGATGAGATATGGGCATTTAGGTGCTAATTCTTTTATCTAGTAAATGTCATGAATATTAATAATTTTAAATTGCGTTTATCCTCCTGTCATTTTTGCAAATGTATCCCTGCATTGTGGGGCGCAACAAGTGAATATACCTTCTTTAAATGCCCTCCTCCTATTCCCTTGAATGGTGGGCGGTTGACTCTTCTTTCCCAGTCCACTGGCACCTTAATCCTTTCATACAGCTGGAGAATCACCAGGGCATCCTGCAGGTCCCTGCATTGACACATATATACACACACATGCATGTTTTGAAACAGTGAACCGTGCATTAGCGTGGTAACAAACAGTAGAAATAGTAACTACAGTGTGAGAGATACTAACCCATAGATATGGTGAACATGTGGACTGACTCCAAGAGAGTTCATCCAGTTCCTGAATGTTCTCTCCTCTCTGGTCTCACCTAGACAGAGACAAGAGGAGAGAGAGGTTAGCCATGCGGACACAGGACTACACAGGAGGTGTTTCAACTGAACACCTGCAAAAGTGTGACTGAGAGAGGGAACATTCATCCATGCTTACTCTCCAGATTCCACTCCTGGTTCTCCGGTTTGGTGAGTGCTGGGTGTTTGTTGAAGAGCGTTGCTACAAAGGCCATGTTCAGCTTCGCATTTCCACTCACGACATCAGTAGCAGTTACAAACTGTCGGCAGCCGAGGCGGTCGGCCTGTACGAGCATACACTCTGCTCTCTTTGTGAGATCCTTCTCCTGTGACACACACAGACACATAGACAGAGTCACCTTTGTTGGGAAAAACAGACTCTGTGAACTGGGAAACAGAGCACACTTTTAGGTGTTCTATACACTAAATAACAGGACAGGAAAAAACAGAAAATAAACCAGGGCCAGTCACAATTATGTTAGGTGCAGATATAATTACTCATTACACCTCGGTTATTTTGTAATAAAAAATCTATGTAACTGGATGTGAATTTAAGCACAACTTTTGTCCATTATGTGAAAAATACTAGAGATACAAAGAAAATTCAAACGCCGTTGTGATACAAAGACAGACTTTTCCTCTTCTCTTGCCACAATTCTAATTTAGTACAACAGGAAGTAGGAAGAAGGTCGACAGGATGTCAGCCTCTGATAGCCAAACAGAATCAACTGCCTACAGACTGAAGGGCGAAACACACAGTTTTAAATGAAATACCAGTTTGTAAATATGTGTGTTATGCTTGTTAAAAATGTTTCATTATCCAAGTTTGATAGCTTGTTGATCCTACGATGGCATTTTTCAGTCATGGCTGGCAAAAAAAAAAAGAAGCTAGAGGAGGGTTGATATTAAGAAAAAAACCTCAGAATGTCCAAAACTGAGGATGTAAATTTATTAGAATAAAATGACAGAATCACAGAGATTTTTTTTCTTAGACATTTTTCACTGTAATCCTGGAAAATTCTGAGGATGGTATCATACTATTACCCCACTTTTCTTGTTTGTGTATTTTTGTCACATTTTTCTTGTCCTAACAGGCTGTCATATGATCAAGTGAAGTCTAAAATTATTACTGATTTAAGTGGCAATGTCTGACTACAAACACATTCAACAGAGAGAATATTAAGGGTTAGCAGCATGTAAGAAAGAAGGCAGTAAACAAATGCGCTTCACTTTGCAGTCCAAATATAAAATGTTGCATATTCAACCTGTGACTATTACTTCATCAACTTACATAAAGGCCAGTCATGTCAACCTCGACCCGTGGAGCTTCCTCTTTGCTGCCGTCTGGAGCTATCTGCTCGAGCAGGTGAAAGTACGCCTTGGAGTCCTGCACAAAAACAGATTGGCATTTAGTGAAATGGCATTAAATACCAAAACACACTCAACCTATTGCCAGATTTACTTTCTTGTGAATTGATTTTGCACACATTTTACACACTTTGCGGATTTTGAGGGAGTCAAACTGTTGAATCAAGTATCACAACATGTAGCTTTTGTCCACATTAATAGTTCATGAGAAATATGAAATTGCAGATGGCAGCTCTCTGCCCTAAATAATAACAGCACTCTTGAACACAATCTGTGTAGGTATATTAGTACAAATCATTTTCTCTGTGGTAATACAGTAAGAGGTTTTGACATCAAACTGACATTTCTTTACCTTTATTTCACTAGAAAAGTTTGTTATGGACATTCCAACTTTCTTTAAATGGAAATTGGCCCAGCGCAGCAGCAGCTCCTCAGGACTGAGTTTCATCAGCTCTTCCAGACTCTCCCCTTCCTCCAGCAATGCCGCTATAGCTGTTCACAGAAACACAGGCATGATTTAAGGCTAGAACGATCGGTGAATAAAAGCAAAAATATTTGTATATGAGAGGTTGTTCACATATGTTCTTTCTTCCATCTTACTTTTATGGTTTCATGTTGACAACCTGACATGTGATATATTGTCATTTTTAAAGTTTGCTTGTAAATACATTTAGTTTAATACCTACAGGCAGGTCTTAATATGAGTGTGTACATACCTTCATTGCGGCTCAGCTCTATATCAGCAAACAGTCCAATCTTGATAATCTGCCAGAGGAGTCCGAGCACCAGGTGAGGTTTTCCTGCCTTCAGGTCTTCAGCTCCAATGTTGACAACCTGGCAGCCGATAGCTGAGGCTGAATTCAGAGCCAAGTTCAGATTCTCCTGTTGGAGAAGAAATGGATACACAAAGTCAGAAGGAGGCAGACTTTAAAGTTTCATAACAACACAAGTGACGACAGAAGTCTGATTTATGCAACATAATATATATGTTATCATTGATGTAGCTTTAAATGTAAAGGTGGCATCACATTAAACGCAAGCAAACCAGTTGTTTTATTACATATTAATTGGCTTTCATTTATGTCTGTGTCTTAAAAAATCCCTTCAAAAGTTGTTTATTTGTAACTTCAGTCAATTTTATGACGCTCTATTATGGGATTTGTTGAACTGGTCAACAAGTTAAGCAACCAACCTGTGTGGTGAATGGTGTGAGTTTCTTTTTATTGATGGCTCTCTCATCAATGGTGTCAGGAACCGAGAGGTTGATGAGTTTACTGCGAAAACACACATCGAAAGAACACATAAATACACTAAACTAGTACAATGTTGGTTCATGTTAACAGATAAAGAGCAGTAGAGTTGAAAGTAGAACACAAGATCTTTGTGCTTTGATACTGTTATTTGAGAGTTTTTTTAGATTTGTCTCATTATAATTTACCAAAGCACGATGCCATCTGCCACCGCTTTAAACAGAGCTTCAGTATTGGGGTTGATGGGGAGGACATGCTTACAGTCTGGATCCTTCTCCAAAGAAGAGTTGATGTAGTTGGCAAAGGCAAACCGTTCCTGCTCTGAAATACAGTCAAGTCAAATGTTATGGCCCTTCAACCATGGAGGCTGTCCACATTTACCATGTTGTGGGTATTAATGTTACTCAGTGACAAGGTAGTTAACTTTACCAACCAGAGATTGAATGTTGAGTTCCTTCACTAGAGATCTCGCTGGTGCCTCCAATGGCTAAGATTCCTTCTTTTTTGTTGAGAGCTTTCCTGAAACCCTTGGCCATTTTGTCGTCCTTCATGTCCTGGAAAATCTGAATGTGCACACAAAAACACAAAGTAAGACTCAGAGTCACTCAAACTGTGAGGAACACTTAATATCTATGGTTTATCAGTTACTCAGTTTGTTAGGTTTTTTTCCCCATTAATCAGTCAGTCACCTCTAGAGTTAGTTTCAAAATCTACAAGTATAGCAGACAGTTAGTTAGTCAACCAGCTAACTAGTCAGTTGGATGGCAGCCAGGCATCATTTACTGGGTCAACAATGGTTAGTTAGTAAACTGTTAGTGAAACTGGAAACTGGTTATATTAGTTAGTCGATTTGTTAGTGTTACCTACAGCCGTGAACTCCTCCAAGTTGATGCGGCTGTCGTTGTCTTTGTCCAGCTTCTCGAGGAGTTCTCTGAGTTGGTATCCAGGCAGAGGACAGCGCACCTCATTGAACAGATCACTGAGTTCAGAGGCGCAGATGTAGCCATTACCATCCACATCTGGAGAAGTAGGGTGGAGGCAAGAGCGATGGGAGGAGGGAGAAAAAACAGAAACTATTTTATTTGGAGCTCGTGCTGCTATAGTATATTTCTGAATGATACGACACTATCAGGATTCAAGCTGATTAACATCTTCAATCTGGCTTGTTTAAATTGTACAAAAAACAGAGCGAAAAATGTTTTCCCAGTTTTTAAGGGCAGTTAGGTGGGTTTTTTTTACCTTTGAAGAGAGAAAGGTTACCTTTTTCCAGTCTTACACTAAGCTAAGCTAAGCTAACTTAACCCTGGTTCCATTTTCATATTAAACAGACACGAGAGCAGTATCAACTGTTTCATCTCAGTCTTATAAAGAAATACAATGTTTAATCATATTTCACAAAATGGCAAAATGCATAGTTCTGACAAATAGAAATGTGGGTGTATTAAAGGTTTGATTTCTTCCCATAAATCTAAAAGAAAAAAAATTGTTTGTCTGATGGAGCCCACACAGCGTAAATAAACGTGTTTTTTTCAGCTGCTTTGCCCCATTTCAAACATGACTGACTAATATATCACTGTCTGATGGATGTCTGCAATACTTTGGGACACAGTTTTACTCACCCACTTTCTGGAAACCCTCCCTGATCTCCTCCATCTCCTCAGGGCTGATGCTTGTCGACATATTGACACCTAAAAAAAACAGCAGAACACAAGAAATTGATGCATTTAGGTATTTTAAGATAATTTGAGCATTTAGAGTCAACATCTCTTCAGCTGTGAGGAATGCAAGTTGGATTAGAACTATCATCATTAATACTTATTAGAAATTATCTGTTTCTAAATTTACAACATGCAGTATTTTAAACTCTGATTATTTACCATCATGTTAGAATTTAAGTTAGCGTTTATCTAAAAAGTGACTCTTGCAATAAATGTGGTTAGGGCTTTTCTGTACAGCTGTTCAGATTGATGAACATTGATGAACCATCAGGATAAAACTGTTGGAAGCGGTGAACTTCATTGTATTAATGGTTGCTGTTTGGCTTCACTGGATTTTCATAATAGCATAATTTTGTTGCCACTTTGCATGCTGTCGAGGAGCCTCTGCCTGAAAAGCTCCTGACCCTGAGTAACTTATGTTAAACAGCAGCCACTGAAGCAAAAGTGAAGATGATGGGATGACTGAAAAGGTTCAAACTGAGACAGCTGTGACAACACAAGCAGAAAAGGGTGATAAAGTCAGTAAAAGTTTACTGCATTTGTTACCATAAATCACCATAAGTTATGGATCATACCAAACCATGTTGGCCTGAGTGTACTGAACTATGAAAGATGGTGTTTTACTGCTTATGACCAACAAAGCAGAAATATGTATTTCTCCTTTGAAGTCTTGTCACAATTAACAAATTCATCCAAATCTAACTGACGATTTCTTAAGTCTTAAGTTTTGAAGATTCAGAACACAGCTTAACACCGTGAAACTAAGCATAGTAGTTTATATTCATATCTATGGTATCTTGGAGCTTAACATACACAGATTTGTTACACAGGATGGCTTTAAGCTCTATTAGCTTGCAAGCATGGTTCAGTTAATTGTAAAATGCCTGGATGAGCCCGAGGCCTTACAGCTCTCAAACAGCACAGCTCTGAGTAGCTAGCCAAGAAAATATCCAGCAGCATGATATATTATACAAAGAGCCTTTTAGCAATGCAGTAACATCAGCCCGGAGTCCCTGATATCAGCTGACAGATTTACATAGATCAGGTTTGGTGTAATGAAATTATGTTATAGAGTGTAAAGGATTTGTATGATAGGTATTTATGCCACACATAGCTATTTGTACCTAAACCAGTATATTTGTATATATATTTATATTTTATACATATATATGTAAAGCTAAAATATTTTTTTGAGTCTATCTGTCTAGAAATACTCAATGATTTTCCCAATGACAAAACCCAATTATTCTGTCCATTGTAACTTATTGTGACTACACTCATAATGGCTTCAAGCTATAAAGACAGTCTGGGAGTCTTAATGCCCTTCATTTTGAGATAGCTGACACTCTCTTCACCACCCAGTTACAATAAAGCTGAACGGCTTTCAGCTTCTCACAGCATTCAAAAACATTAACTGCAGATAATCCACAGGCTGATAAATTAAGATGTTGGTTAATTATGGCAGAAATGTTAAAAGTTCTGTGTCCTTATGAAGGTCATCTGCTAGTTTTCAGCCTATAGTTGGGTGATTTAATGCGTCCTAAGGTAGAAGTTTTCCCCGAGTCTGTTAAGCAGCGTCAACGGTGAGCAGGTATGCACAAGCTCCAGGCGACTGGTGAGAGGTAGGTGGAGATAGAGGCCTAGAGATTATGTTGATAGATCCACCATCACTAAATAAAGGCGATGTGTGGGGTTGCATCTCAGACATTTAAAGACAAGAGAGGACGAGAGAGGAGGTTTTTTGGAACTTTTGTTAAACCAACCAATTTCAAGAGGTTAATCAATACCAGTATAGGAACTTTAATGTATCACACACTCAGCATTAGGTAATGTTCAAGAGAGCACTGGCCTGCACAGTCCAGTAATATGAGATAGTGAGATTAGCCTCTATATGACTTTATATGATTTATACTGAGAGAGAGCTTTCTTCTGCAGAGAGCAGAGCCTTCTTAGCTGAGACAAGATGACATGACAACTTGATGTATCACATCTGCAGAAAATCAATACCAGCCTAGGTAGCCAAAGCCATTTAGACAAATTAAGCATTATAAGCCTAAGATACAGCATCAAGCTCCAAATATCATGCAGTAAAAAAGACCTGATTCGTTCGTACTGTAGCTGTTGTAACTGAGAAAGTGTGATGAAAATTTTTTCCCTATTTACATGTTCCATGAGTTATGTAACTTTATTTGAACAGGCACAAAAACAATAAACTTATATAAAACAAGAACAAATGTAATGTAACTAGTTTGGGCTTTTTTTTCCTGCCTTTTTCTGTCCTTTTTGTCTCAGTCCGTGCAGACATCTTTTAAAAAATCTGTTTTGATGAGAAATCCAGACCCAACTTGTGGAGATTGATTATTTTTTCAGTCTTTTAACTGTGACTTTCAAGAAAAACTAAACTGGCAGACCAAAAAGATCTTGGCTAGAAAATCCCTTCATATTCTTGCTTTTGACTTTCTGTTTTAATTCGAATCACCTCTTCACATCACAGTTCACTCGGTTTCAGTCAGGATTCTTCTCTAAGTGTCTTGAAAAATCTCTAATAGGTGCTGTGATCATGTTACAACTATGCCAGATAAACAAATTGGCTATGCACTGGTGCAACCATGCAAACATAATGGTTGCCAGAAACACAAGACACACAGATACAGGCAGGCAATCACAGCACCACTAAAGTCTCCAAAAACACTTTGGTTGACCCTCCTAAGAAAACAATCCGAATGATCAGAAAATTTCTCCCAAGACTGTCTGAACAATGAATGGAGATGATTTTCTCTCTGATGCAAAACAGGCCTGTACACACGACACAGACATTATCAGTATAAACTAATAAGCATTTTTAAGGAAGCAAGATTTCCATCTTAGAGGTAATTAAACATAAACTCAAGTTAAACATTTATAGTCTCTAAAGGTATGATCATATTTAGTACAAATGTTATCCTGATAATTTAAATATTTTAAGGGTGCGTTAGTGCTGTTCAATAGGAAGTGTTAGATTAAAGGACAAATATATTTTACTACCAGCAGATGTCACTATTAGATGAAGAACAGACTTTCACATTGAAGGATTTTAAGGTTTGTCCTTGCTTCTTACTCTGGGTTTCTGAAAGCAGTGGCAGATTAGGAGTCTGTTATGTTACTGTCACATGATTATGTAATATCATATTACACTGTCATGCTTACTAGCATATTTGGGAAACACTGATCAGCTACATGTAGTCTATAAGCAGTCTAAAAAAATGTAAACTTATAAGGTTAGCAAATTAAGTCAGTCTTTTTGGGTCTTTCTTATTAGAGCATTGAACCGTAATGTTAAGAAAACACACATCGGTCAAGAGTCTGATTAAAAGCTAATATTTACTGGTTGATCTTACATTGACTCAACGACACCGGCTACCACTGTCCTCCTGGTTTAAATTTTGAACAAATTCTGAACACACACACACACACACACACACACACACACAGTCTCTCTCTCTCTCTCTATCTCTCTCTCTCTCTCTCTCACACACACACACACACACACACAC
>JAQMCX010000058.1:4177147-4188721 GCA_029814765.1 Acanthurus leucopareius | reverse complement strand
ATAGTGATTTCTATAAAAAATAACTGCTTTTGTTGATGTGTCTTATATATATATATATATATATATATATATATATATATATATATATATATATATATATATATTCTCTTTGTCCAGTGTCCCAGCCACCTTTTCCATGCATATAGTTATGCGACATAACCCACAAAAACCCTGCGCCTTTACAGCTACTGTTCGCACATTTTGACTCCTATCTCCAGAAAAACCCTGAGGTCAGCTGTGAAATGTGTTTCCAGCGGAACAGAAGAGCAGCAGATGTGCCGCAGTGACTTAAAAATCCTGTTTTTTTTTGGGCTGCAGACAAACTAACACACCACTTCTCCACAGACACGAGAAAACGCCCTTAAATGCTGCTTCCTCTTACCTGACGTCCGCTGGTGCAATTCACTAAAATCACCCGGGGAAATGAATCCCTGTTTCGGCCTCTCACTGCTCCTCTGTCCCGTTTTTCTTCGGCTGACACCGCCCGGTGAGGATAGCCGCTCCGCCCCTCCGTGCCACCCCTTTCTTAACCAACCCTCCTCCGCCTTCCTCCCATTAGCAGTCATGTCTGACCACTTAGCAAGAAAAACAAAAACATATTTGCTTGAGCGTCTGATAGCATTGTGCTGGTGAACAGTAGCTTATATTTTAATCGATTTTTAAAAGACATATTCACCAATAAAATGTCGATACATTTTTAATGGACAACTGTTATGCTAATGCTAAAAAAAGCTCTTGCTCACCAGCTTTATTAGCAAAACTGTCTGTATAAATTGTATTTAGTTTACTTTTTGAGATAGAGTCATGATAGAATTACTTTAAAAAGATGAATTCAGAAATCAAACCGTTGCAAAATAATTATTTCGTGTGTTTATGCAGAGGGCGGCCTGCATTGTTTAAACAACAAATGTGTTACACATTCTGTTAACATTAGCATTTAGCACCTTTTACAGCACAGTTCCCTTTAAACAAGTGTGACTAACAAATCCACTTCAATCCATTTAATCAAACCTCAACTAATGGGTCACAGTAGGCCTATAAAATAAAGTATTTCAACTCTACAGGACCCAAATTGTTTAAGATTGTCGGTTTTTGCTTGGCAGCCAGCATCCAACTCCTGAGCAATATAATTTTTTTCAATAAAATTTATTATGCTTTCATACACTTTTGGACTTCCATAGCATGGTTTAAACATCAACCCTGTGCATTGAGGTACACAGTATTAATTTGACCTCTACAAAGAAACTCTAATTGGTGATAAATTGCCACATATATGTATCACCTTTAAAATAAGTAGTGTCAACCTTATTTTATTTTAGGTGTCATCACGATTCACTTTATCTATAGCCTATTGTATTTATTTACCGTATGATGATAACACCGCACCAACCATTTCATTTACTGCCACATCATTGCAGATGACTAATGTTACGGTGTCAGTAGTTAAGGAGTGTCAAAAGCTAAAACAATCAGATGACACTGAGCAAGTTTGTGCAGGACACTAACTATGCAACTCTGAATCTGAACCCGCCGCGGAGCTCCCCAGAAAAAAAAAAAAAATGTGGCAAGCAGTGAAGTCAAGGTCTTCTGGAAAGATCCTCCAGGGTTTCTGCCACTGAGGAAGAATTTACTCTGACAAGATTCAGCACATCACCCCAGACACAGAGAGATGGGAGAGGAGAGGAAGAGAAAAAGGGGGAGGGATAGGAAGGAAAGGTATGAGAAGAGTAGGAATGAGAGGTGGAGGGGGTGGAGAGGTGGAATTCCTGCATGTAGAGACTGGTCACAGCAGTACATTTCTGAAACTCCACCACTAAGTTACACTGACTGATAAAGCAAGTTTACAGAATGAGTAATCAGTAATCTGCTGCTTATTACTATTTAAACACAATCTACCTAATCTTGCCTGATGGTGAGGCATTTTGAAGTCTTAAACTGACATGATGTGTTTAATTGCTTACCGTAAAGAGGGATTTTTGAGTAAAATGCACAGGAAATGTTACTTTGCATCTAAGTAGGCCATATGGAGCAACCAGTCACTACACTGGCATGTATGACTGCGCAGTTTGTCAGCAGATGTGTTCCAGATTTGAATTAAATTTATCTGCAGATGTGAGTCAAATGGTATTTACCAATAAGGTGCATTAAGTGGCAGATGGGTGAGGCTGTCCCAGGGACTATGAAATACATAACTGAATGAAACATTGCTCAAAAAAGTTGTGTTAATGTAGCTTACGTAAAGTAGTCTGTCCTTTATGGTGAATTCTGTCGAAACTCATCCCTTTGGCTTGGGTCCATCTTAGCTACAGTTATTGCAAGCTCAAATTATACAAACTTACCCTTTGTAAGTGAAAATTTAAAACAGCAAACACAAACAAACAAACCCCAGATGGTAATAAAAAAAAGTAAGTGTCTTACTTTGTTTAAATGCTTTAACCACAGATGATTTTTTTTTCTCAGCACTTTGAGAAATATCTATGCCTGCAGGGGCAAACTTCAGTACAAAATGTTATCATCGTAAACTAAGATATCTCGATGGTGAGGTCATAAGTACCAATTCAGCTCGCCAGGGAAGTTATGTCTTGTACAGCTTGGCACTTAAATGAATCGTGTCATGTTTGAAAAGTGTCTATTACTCTCCTTTGATGATCATTAAAATACTTTTCTAACCTTTATTTACTCAGGTAGGTTTGATGTTCCCGTGTGTGTTGTTTTCAGCAGGTGTATTCCAAACTGCATACTAAATCAAAGATGTAAATCACTGGGGTTTGATTTGGTTGAGTTTGATGGTAGATGTGAGTGTGCTCTGTTAACCTAACCAGAAAATGGCAAGTTTTCCTTTAAAGAATGGAAATCTTGCTTCTGCCAAGCTGTGGATTTGTCTTTAACTATTAAAAAGAGGACTAGACAATGATGTCATTGAAAGGCATAAAGTCAGTGTTGACAGACAAGCGTTTGGCCAGAGATCTTTTCCACTATTGTTACTGTTTAAGAATCAGCAAAAAAAAAATAAGACAGAAGTGTGAGGCAGCGTCACACTGAATATTTGACTGAATACAACATAATGACAACATTCTCACCAAGAATCCAGCCAGGGGCTTTTGTGGCATTGTAATTCCTCTCTCTCCTCCTTTATTTCGACCTTTTTCTGCACTTTTCATTATCCAAAACAGAGACAGAATAAAAACAGAAGTTCTCACATGAGCGGCCATTTACACACTATTAAAGTATAATCGATTAATCAGCCATTTGTTTAAAACGGATAAATCAATTATGTCTTTGGAATGTCAAATTAATGAATACATAGAGAAAAATGCACATCACACACTCAAAAGCTGAGGATGAAATGACTGATTTCAAATTTTCTATAGATAATGTAATGATGTCTGAATTTTTTCAGCCATGGTAATTGTATAGTGGTAATCTGACACTGTGACGCCCCCCCAGGACATACAAAAAAAGAGTCACAGTAAATGTCCTGTGATGTTGGCATTTATAAAGGGAAAAATATGCTGCTTTGGGAGAATCAGTCAACAGCATTGTCTGCCCACATGGTCCTGAGAACAGGTCTAGTCAGGTGACAGGTGCATGTACCCGTGAGAGTGGACCGTTTGTGTGCAGGGTTTTTAAGTCAAGTCAGAATATAAGTCCCTGAGAAGGTCAGAAAAGACATTTCTCTTCAAATAGCAGAGGTTGCAAGAGAGATCAATAACAATCGATATAATAAGTCCAGGAACAAGAACAATACTTTTTGCTCTTTTCACATTATGACGTCAGATTCTCTTTTTAAAACCTTTTCTTATAAGTGCAGAAGTTGGTGGATCTCTTCTTTTGGTTTGTTTTCAGTGATATATGCATTGAGAGATAATAATAGAAACAGGAAATCATTTACATGACATGCCTTAACCTCAACTTCAAAAATAACCTTTGAATACAATTTAACAATTAACGATGTGTGCTGATATGTAAAATTGTAACAAAGACCACAGTTCTCATGTGAACACAGCGATAGAAGGACCTTGGGGTTTTTTTGCTGCTGCTTAACCCGTGCTGCAAGCTGACAACTGACTCATGTGATAACGCTGATAGTATGTCAACAAGCCAAATAAACTGTTGGCCGATTCACTATTGTTGGCTGCTCCTCTGCCCGTCAGCAATGTGTGTGTGAGAAACACATTGATAGGAAAAGATGGAGGCAGAAAGAGCCACAGACAGAACGACAGAGAGAGAGAGAGAGAGTAGACCTGCTGAAAGGCTGATCATTGTGCAGTTTTGGCAGGATGCGGTGAATGATTTAAACACATGCTTTTGTGACTCATAAACCAAACACACACACACACACACACCACAGAAGCTGATACTGTGTGCAAAGCGTGACTCATATCCATTTTAATATCATATAGAACTACGTGAATAAAGATTTAAATAAAAATATGGTTTGTTTGCCCGAGTAAACATTAGTTGAATATTAAGCTACATCACACTGCAACACTCCTTTTACTATACTCAGTTATCACACTCTATGACCTGACCTGACATTATTAAAGTTAACATTTAAATTTATGATACGACAAAATTGTACAACTTAGCAGGAACTCAGTAGCCTCTTGTGAAATGGTGAATTCCAGTAAAAGCAAAAACAAATCTCTGAGATTCCTGAATTTTGGATTTCAGTAGAGAGAAATCTACAAAATATTACAGCAGACATCTCCTGTTGTCAGGACAGGAAGAGCACAGGTGTAACTGATACCCGTACGGATGACCGAGTTCCTTTTTAGCTAAGTTACATGCACAATGTGTCCTGAAACTTGCACTGCTGAATAGGAATGCAGCTGCAGAGTTCTTTTGTGCAGATTATCTCTTAGTCTGCAAAGGTACAGACACAAGTTTTAATTCAGTTTCCTAATAGATTTACTGAATCCATGTCTGTGTTGTAAGGTAATTTATAGTGTAATACGGGGGATATAACTGTAATTATTATCAACAACTCACACAACACAAAACAAACAATGCTTTTAGTCCAATTCTGAATTATTCAAGACTTCCATACCCTGTTAATGGCCTTCAGCTCCAGGCCATTTGTTTCCTGCTGGCAATGTAAATTTAAAAAAAACAAGACATAAATATTTACTTCCATTCTCACACACTTTAGATTTTAGCAGATATTGATCATACAAATACAAACCCTGGTTGTTTGGGATCTGTTTCCCAGCAGGAAGACATTATAAGAATGGAATTTGGTATCGAAACTTAATAACAGTGTCATTTATTTATTGACCCTAAAAGCTCCAGTAGGACATGAAATAATATGGTGAAGCCAGATTGAAAGCTCTTATGTCTTAAGGTCTGGGGAATTTTCTTTTTTTTTTTGCTGTTTCCTGTGTGTGGGATTGGCAGTTCAGGCAGCCAATTATGCCTGTCAGTCACCATGAAATCTTGTTGTTGGTTTATTGTGCCGCTACATGCATTTTTTTCCCTCTCAAGACTCTCTGAGTTACTGAGGTTCAGCAGAAATATCCAGTCAGTCTGATGGAGTTTCATTAATGTCCGTTTCCTTGTCTTTCATTGCTTTTTCTTTCTGCTCTTTCCTCCCACCACAAACACCAATTAACTCTCATCCTCCCTCTCTTCTCCTTCCTTCAGGAAGTAGAAAACAATCACTTTCTTACCTTAAAGACCAGCAAACCTGAGTTTATTTTAACCTCTCATCAAGTAAAAACGCAGCATGTGGGAGAGGTATTAAAAGCTTTGGTGGATGTTCCATCACATCCTGTGTTTGTGGACAGGTTTGACCTCTGACCTCAGCTCCAGTACAGTACATTCATGTCGCATAAAGGAGTGGGAGAGAGGAATGCTTGTGACCGGCCACTTGCACTGTTGTCTTTTGCAAGCTTGCGGAACACAAACTATTTTGTGACGTGTGTGCCTTTCATGCAGGCGAATCAAATCCCCATTGTTGTTTGAAACTTTACACTTCTCCCATTATTCCAGGTCTCACAGGCTGCTCATTGAGGGCGTTTCTAATCTTTAACTACACCTACAGTAACCTAGTTCTCACAGAATGGACAGCTGTGTGTCATCACCCAATTTACACAATACAAGAGAAATGGACAAGTTTAGTCTATGAAGAGAAATAAATATTAAGAATTAAACAACATTCCTTCCTTCACAGGGGAAGAAGGACCTGTGTGAGAGTGTGTGAATGTGTGAGTGTGTAGAAGAGTTTATTAAATGCATGAGGGAAGGTGTGTCTGTGTGTTTTCTTATGGGCTTGGGCAACAGCTGTCTGTAAGATTGTATCGAAAGGTGACGCTTTTGTCAGGAAGTATACTTGCGTGTGTGTGTGTAGGTCCTCTGGAGAACAATGCACTCCGTCCCCGCCGGACCACACCCATCTTATAGTGCCCCCCTCCTTCACCCACTCTAACCCTCTTGTCCTTATTTGGTCGTGCTGGCAACTCGACTGATGATTGGTTGAAGAAAAAAACATTTTGATTGAGACACACACCTGTGCAGGCTTGCACACACAGCTAACCAGGCTTGCTCTCAGCATCTCCTATGTCCACACAAACACAAGTGTACATGCACACACACAAAAACAGGTACAGATATGTAATCGGTTTATCCTCTGCATGCATTCAGCGTGTTTGCTATAATAAAGCTATTAAAATAATACAGTAAATAATATCATTATGAATCATCATGTGTTTAGTTTTAAAAAACTTCCCCACACTTCAGGGACCTGTCTTGCCTCGACATGCAGTCAATAAAATTCTGCAGAAACACACACACACACACACACACAGTGCATACCTGCATCAGCAGACACACCACTGTCTGTCTGTCTCCTCTGACTCTGCTGGAGGTCTTAAAGGAGAAAATGAACCACTGAAAAGTAAAATAAAACATCATTCCAGGCCCCTTAAACATGCCACACATGCAGGAAGTAGCTTATCAGTAATTAGAGGAAGTTGGTCAGTTATCACCACAAGAAATTTGCATGTGCATGTTATTTCTCTTAGCCACATATTTTATGGTTATGAACTGTATGCAGGATAGTAAACTCATCTGTGCTCATGATACTGAGTCTCACATTCATGTTTTCGGAATAAGGCTTTTATGAGCTTCAGGGCTCTACTTTCTCCTCCTGGTTTTTAAATTGTTCTTAACTATAGCTACGAAAAATCTAGTTTCCACAAAAGCTGAGCTGAAAAGAATCATATAATGCAGAAAAAGTGGAAAAAGAACCTGTAAAGTGTAACACATTGTGGTGAGATCCTGTGCGGTGAGCTACGTGACAATTCCCTGAACAAGAGAAACAGCGGCCTCTAGCCGCTAGCGGCCTCAAGCCGCTAGCGGCCTCAAACACACGACACAAAGGTGGAAAAGGTTTAGATTTTATTTATATGACATTTATTTTTATTACACAGATAACAAAACAAGTACACTTTCTGAGGGCTCAGCAGATCTTTTTAAATCAATACAGTGGCATTGTTGATCCACTTTTGTCTGTCTCAGTCAGAGGGCTCTCCTGCAGACTCCAGTTGAGATAATATGGTTCTGGGTGGGACAGAAAACAGATTATTGGAAAAAGCAAATACATAATAAATCAAATTTTGATATAATACTAAACTTGTATCCTGTAGTTCTCAGAGGAGTAACTTAACTGAAAGCTACACATGAAATTCACTAATCTGTAATGCTCCTCCTCTGTATTTAAAGGACACTATAACTCCAGATCCTATGCTCGGCTGCTGAGAATGAAAACCTTCAGCTAGAAAAAGTTTCAGTTGCAGTCCCTGAGTAATGAAAGATGGGTACTTGTTGGCCTGTATTATAAATGGCTTTAATTATATTTCTTTTGTTGTTCTTCACAGATGGGATGCCTGGAGACATGATACAGTTTGACAAAAATAAGGCTGATTTTTAGCCTTCAAATTTAGCCACTCCGCCCCCAGGCTTACCATGAACAAAGCCATGTTTCATAGAGACAGTCATCACCCACTATTTCTGGTGTATGGTGCAAAAAAATACAAAAAATGCAGAATGGCTCATAATTTGTGGTTTCCTAGGAGTAACATCCAAGGAATGAGAGGGAGAAGTTTTTTCGAGACACAGTCAGATGATCTTGCTAGGAAACAATCCTGACTGGCTAGTCATCAGAGGTACTGAGCCCTGCCACATTAACAGTCTAAGGGACATTTTACTGTGAAAATCATCAACGTCTAAGGTTCTTAAACTCTCCCAGAAAACAAAATATTTCCATCCAAAGCAAAGAGAGATGAGCAGGGTAATGCAGTCCCTATGTCAGTGATGTTTTTTAAGTCTTCATTTACCCAGAATTCATAGCATACAAGTCCAACTTCAGATACTGAAACACTATGCAGCTTTATGCAACAGATGATTCCGATGTCTACATGTTACTTAGTTGTAAGCCACAGTCAGAGTCTATCTTTGTGAATCTACCCTCTGTTTGCAAAATCACAGTTGTCACTTAAGCACTACAAATAAAAATAATATGAAAACAATGAACACCTTTGCCTCTAAAAACATCACTTTGTATGTGTGTGTATTTGAATTTTTTATTTTTTTACCATTCTAAGTAAAAAAACTTCTTCCTTTTTTTTTTACAAGTGAATGTTTTAGACATTTGAAAAATTTTTCAGCGCTGTGGATAACCGGGACTGATGATATCCATTCTGACTTTGTCTAAATAGGTGGTGTTGGTGCATGTTAACCTACTTTGCAACCCACCAAAAAAAAGGAATAATTCACTGAGTGTAATTTCTGAAACTTTTTGTACATATTTGTACAATTAAAGATTCTCCCTCCATCATCCTTCACTGACATTTTGGTTTAATTCATTATCCTTAAGGGACAAAATACATAATATATGAAGTCAAAACTACATTTAATGGACATTATTGTTTTTTCTAAATGTTGGACAGATGCCAGGATAATACTATCATAAATTCTTTGGGACATAATAATTGTATAATAAAAATGTAATATTGTGACAGCTCTGTTCTGTAGTTCTTTCTTATTAATACTTGTTTTTTTATGTCTCAAAGTCATCTGTTACTGCTAGAATAAATCCAGATGTTTCAGTGAGCTAAATGACTGTTTGGTTATTCTATTTTCACCCATTATACAAGAAGAGTGTTGGTCCTGGATAAAAACATTTTTCCTACTTTTGTACCTCACATTCTTTTCTTCTCACCTCTGCTCCTCAGTCAGATCGAACTCAGCCAGTGTTCGCTTGGCCAGTTTTGGTGTTGCAGACATACAGAAAGCTGTGGACAGCTGAACCAGCTCCACTGCTCTCTGGGCAGAGCCATCGCTGTGACACACGGACAGGAATTCCTCCAGCAGCTCCTCACTGGAGAAAAAATGGGGAAACACATACAAACGGCACGCTAAATGAACAGTAAGTGTTAAAAAATTGAGTGCTTTAAATATTGTATGGATATGACTAATGACATTTTTAATATCATGTATTATGACATGTTTGTGAATCGGAGACGTGGGAAAAACAAGCATTATTTCAGTTACAAGTATTATGTGTCCCCACAAAACATCTTTTTAGTGACCCCAGCAGCTTTGAAGTGAAATGGTTAAGTTGTCATAAATTGAAGCAATATAGTCACTGAAGACCTGTAGGTTTGGAAATGTAAACCTTTTCACTGACAGAAACAAATATTTCCATCTTTATGTGTTAAGTTGGGCAGAGACTCACTGAGGAACTCTGTTTGTGACTTTGAAGAGCTGCATCATGTTCCTGCAGAGAAAAGCACAGAGAAGTCAAAAGCATTTCATGTTAACATCATTTGGCAGAGAGCATTAAAGGAGTCAGACTACAGAAAAAAGCTCTGCTGTAGATGGTTTGACAGACAGATAGACAGATAGACAGACAGACAGATGTTCAGCTGTCTCTCTCACCAGGCCTGTTGGGTCTTATTGGCTCGCAGCAGCAGAGAGGCGACGTTTGAGAGGGAGGAGTTGCTCCACTCTAGACTGGACCTCCCTCTGTCTCCATCGAAGACACTCTTTACATCCAGAGCACATGCTGCAAAAGACTCCTGAACCTGCAGAGACACACACACACACACACACACACACACACATTCATAAACAGAGCCAGGTTGATGGACTGACTGATGGTAGAA
Source organism: Acanthurus leucopareius (assembly GCA_029814765.1). Lineage (NCBI taxonomy): Eukaryota > Metazoa > Chordata > Actinopteri > Acanthuriformes > Acanthuridae > Acanthurus > Acanthurus leucopareius. The sequence goes on along the minus strand of JAQMCX010000058.1, from coordinate 4,178,555 downwards.
ACATCACAGAGGAAGAAAAGTGATACAGGCTGTAATTAGTCATTAAAGGTCGCGTCTGGCTGACCTCAGGACTGTGTCGGTCTCTGGCCATCAGAGTGAGCAACTCTTCCACCAGATGTAACTTATTATCATGACCCAGAGAGCAGATATCTGGAAAATGGGAGAAGAAACAGAGACTTTCAAAAAAGGTATCTTTCAGACATTTCTAGAACTCATCCACTGTATCAGTGTTTTTGTCTACAACTGTCTGTTGAGTAAAATATAAAGGTATAGGGTCGGTGTCATAATCTGGAGGTCAGATTTCATGAGTTATCGACCAAGTAAGACCTTTGCAGAACGATATAAGATTTCTGTCGCATCTTTCACCTTTCCATATAGTGGGAAGCAAGTCCAGGCGACTGTCTGTGTCCAGAGCCTGCAGCAGGTCCCTCAAGCCCTGAGAGTTCGGGTAGTACAGCTGGGAACACAAATCATTCATACTGTGAATCACAGCATTGAAGTATACTTAATCAGAAGTCCCTTTCTCTTTTCTTTTAGACACAGTTATTATCAAGATAAGCCCATGTTAAAGAAATCTACATGACAGGTTAAAAAGTCTAAGGGTGCTGAATTTCTGCAACAAGGTGTTGTTTTTCCCGGTGTGGATTTTTCACCCAATATGTGGTCTGAAGTAGAGACTGACCGAAGGGATGAGACGCCCGTACCACTTCAACACCTCGTCAATGTGCTCCATCATGCACAGCAGGTTGAAAAAGCGACCACTGAAGAAGAGAGAGGAGAGGGTCAGTGACACAGGTCAGGAGTGTGAAAAATATCAATGTTATCGGTCTGATCTCTGGTTTTTCTGGTTTCAGGCCAAGCTGAGGCTCATTATTACATGCTCTTTAACTTTCACATGATTAATTTATTCACCAAAGTCTCCCATAACCTTTTTCATCCAATGTACCTCCTAGTTGTTTGCTGCCACTCTGTGGCCAAATAAAGGAGGTACATTGGATGAATTTTAAGGTTAAGGGAAGGTTTGTACTTACTAGTAAATACTGTGTTGGTAAGAATCTCCCAGAAGCCTCCAGTTCTCCCCGAATTCTACTAGACTCTGAACCTTATAAGCCAACTCCAGATCTTTATTGTCCAGACACTGTCAGGACACAATCAGGTAGACAGGAAAGCAGGTTAGCTGGACAAACCTGCTCCAAAGCATGAATGTATGAGAAGACAAAGGATCAAGCCATCTGCATGCTTTAAGAGTTTAACTAAAACTGTGCATGAGTGTGGACCAGGGATAGACCGATTATCGGCCGGGCTGATTATTGGCGCTGATACTCGGTATCTTGACGCATATCAGCATCGGCCTTTTTTTTTAATCCGATGGCCGATAAGAGATCAATTTAAAACTGGGTTATTTTGG
>JAQMCX010000058.1:4149723-4177047 GCA_029814765.1 Acanthurus leucopareius | reverse complement strand
CGTTAAAATCTTTATCGCGTTAAAATCTTTATAATTAATTGATCGAAATTAACGCGTTAAAGTCCCGGCCCTAGTTTCAACATATCCATTATTGTAGAATACTATCGGTACATATATTGATTATTATTATACTATTATACTATTTTATTATTATTAGTTTAGCTATGTTTTTACTAAAAGTTTAGTTCAGTTAGCTATTTTTCAAAACTATGTTATTTTGGCAGATAGTGTGATTAAATGCTAAGTTTACAGTATTTGATAATAAATCATTATATTCTATTTTCTTTTTAAAAAAACTACAAGCTTAGAAAACTTTGTCTCACAACAGAGGTGCGATAATGTAACTTCAAAAAATTAGTTTATTTCTCTATTATATTTATTAACATTTGTGTGGTACTTGTGGTGCCTCTTAACTTTTAAAAAAAATAAGAGCACATTTACTATTTGTTATCAGTTTTTATACAACTTCCAAAACTGAAAAAAAAAACAAAAAAACAGTTGATTACTTGTCTCAAAATTGTGAAATAAAACTTGGCTGAACTGGTTGTTGTGACTGTCCAGCACTTTACATTGTGGGAAACAGCACATTTGGTAGAATGATACAATACATAAAGAAACATTTTCTGAATCAATGGGAAATCAGGGCAATTAAGACCAGCAGAATTTTGCTTTTGTTTGAATACCGCATCCTGCATACTATAGCTAGACGAAATCAAATACCGCCTCTGACTCCACAGTAGAACCAGCACCACTGTAAATTACTGAAAGTGCACTGAGGCACAGCAAAGACAATCCATTTCTGTGGGTGGGCTGCCACAGGACATCAGCACTCCCCTCTTGTCTCACCGTTATCAGAGGCCATGAAGGTAACGTTGTAGAGGTTGTTCTTGACGTAGGGTGACTCTCGGTCAAGGATGGCAATGGTGGATATCCGACCATTAACGGGGTCAATCTCAAGCCAGTTGGCAGGGTCATACATCTTGGAGTATCTGGATTCAGTCAAAAAGAGACAGAATGAAAAACCACCAAAGAGAGCCTTCTCTATCTGCCTCACTGGATACAGGCCAAAAAGGTACTGCAGAGCTGATATATTGAGGCTGCAGCACTCTCGTGAAGCAACCACAACTCATTTACTATCACTGGGAATGATTCTGCCTTTAACAGAATTGAAAATTGCATGTGAAAATATTTTTGACAGTTGAAAAATTGTTATGTGTTATGTTTTCTGGACTAGGAAACAACCCATAAAAAATAAAGCTTGGCACCTCCCTGTGACTTGCCGATGAAATGTCTTTATCTCAAAGAATTCACTCATACTCCTACATCTGCATTGCTGTAAAAGCAGAGGCATGTTTTAAATGGGGCACCCAGCTGAAGAATAACATGAATAAAGAGGAAGACAGCATAGTTTAAAAAAGACGAGCAGAGCTGCTAAAGACTCTCTATAAGCCACCAATAAATAGGGTACAGTGTCCATTTAGTATATTTTTAATTGGTAAGATAAATGCTGGAAAGGCATAGTTATGAATAAATGTAGAGGCAATCAAATACAGAATACAAAAGCAACAAAAAGAAAAATCAGAAACCAAATTGCTCTCCATGGCCCGCTCTATAGTGCACAATACACTCCTTTTATATGTGTGAGCATTTGCGTGTGTGTGTGCTGCTGTGTGGATGTTTTTTTGAACTCAGTGTGCGTCCACCATTGGCTGTTGCTAGGCTACAAAGACTTCAGCACTACATTTAGAAACAAATAGTGGGATGTAAAAGAAAGAAGGATAGGGACAAAAGCAGCAGTCCTGCAAGCTCTCAGTGCTGCTGTCTGACTGTTGTTAGGCCGTTAACTCAGTGCTGAAGGATCTAAAAGATATACAACATTTCCTCCAAAAAAGATGTTTTTTGGGAAAAAAAATCAAGTCTTATCGACTCTTATCTCAAAATGGGGCTGCAGCAGAGAACGGCACGCCACTCTAACTAATTGAGTAAGCAAACATTCATCCTTCAGCACAAATTAAAGTGAGTTGTGGGCCATGGTCAGCAAAAGACTGGGAGAGGAGAGTGAGGAACATTCACATTCTTATTTTTGGAAAAAAAAAGCACTATATTAATTTTTATATTTCCTTCAAACATCACCATATAAACGTGATCTACTTGTCATCTCCTTTAATCATATATAACAGCTTAATATCGTCATAAAATATATTTATTTGTTAATACTTGTGGTATTTAAGCTTTTATGTGTTTGTCACTCTAGCACATTGTATTTTAAATGAAAAAAATAACTATGAAGTTTACATGCTGACTTAAGGTGTCAGTACTCTATGTTTTCTGACAAAGACACATAACAACTTATCTAGCTAGGTGTAACTAGTCATACTTTGTCTGAAAAAATGGTATGTTTTCTCATTTTACAAATATTTCACATAAATCATGCAGTTATTATAACTGCAGAGGTTTTATTTGGGTGTCATATTTTTGTTTTTGTGATTGAAGATATTCTGAGCATGTTATGTGAGCAACTAGAGGCAATTCACCCAACTAACAATAAACTCAGACATTTTATCCTTAAGTCTTTTTTTTTTTGATTTTGAACCTTCCTTATTTATATTCAGTTCTTGTCCTTTTTGTAAAATGCTACTTTGAAACAAATTAACAAATTTTAACAGTGATTCCAGATATTTCAGCGGCTTGTTGGTGGCATCACTGATTGCTCCTGTCGGCATGCTAGCTAATGTTTCCAAGCTGGTAGTCAAGAATGGGCTTTGAAAACTCATGCAAAGAGAGGTGTATTATGCAAATTTTGCCTTTATTCTAATCTCAATGTTCCAGAACAGCATTACTAGACGTGCATTGAACAAACAGATAAAAACAATATTGTAACTGAGTCCAAGGTTACACTGAATGCATACAGATAAGCTGTTTTCCTTTCAGTCATACTCTGTCAATGACAATCATTGACAGTGACTTCAGATCAAATTCTTGTAGATGCAATACTAATTTAAAAGATGAAAAAGCATATGGATATCTAAAGGTTCTTTTTATCAAAACACATGCTAAGACACATTCAGGTCTCTACTTGAACCTGCTCAGCAATTTATAATTTAATTACATTTTAGTGATACGTTCTCTTTTCAGTAAAGCACAATCTTTTTCACTTCTGACTTCTTACTGAAACTTATTGACCTTATCAGCACAAATGAAATGGAAAGTCTCTAAAGTCCTAGCACCCAGTGGAGGTCTTACCGGACAGTTTGTCTCATGAAGCGGTCTGGGTCCTGGGCAGTGAAGGTGGTGAGTAGAGACCCTGCAGGTGGACCCTCCTCTAGTTTGATAAGCTTGGGGTTTGGGCTGAACTCTGGACTCTCATTGATGTCCAGGATTCGTATAGAGACAGTTGCTGTGGACTGACGGGGCAGGTGAATGCCACGGACCAACGCAACCTCATTCTCTGCCTCCACTGTCAGCATGAAGGAACGAGTCAGCTCAAAGTCGATGGGCTGGACAGGAGAACAGGGGAATAAGACAACAGATATGATATGATATTTATAATATATATAATATACAGGAAATCTACATATTTCAGCACAGATATCCATTAAAGCACAGCCTTTCATTTCTGCCTCCAGACATCTCAGTGGTTAAAACTATGAAAATAAAAGCTGTTGTTTGATGATGTTGTGAAGAAGTGAGGGATCGTAGGATTTGTTTATTTCATTGTTTAATAGCAACCAATGCAGAAGAAAATGTATTTGACTGACTAAGGCAGAAATGTTCACAATAAAATAATGTATTTAAATTTTATTCACATTGTATTTAGTCAAGTTTGCCAACTTTCTTGCTCATGCTCTGACATCTGACATTTTTTCTCTTGAATAAAATAACAGACTTCTCTGGGTTCATCTGGGAAAATGCAAGTACACAGCTCAACAAAAAATAACATATAACAGAAGTTGAGTCTTTTTTGGCTTGCTGTCTAGGGGCACCATATAGACTAAAACTATCAGTAAATTAAGTCTAATTATTGAACACACTATAGTATATTTAGTAGGTGAAGTAAATGTGAAAAATATGAACGAAATACTCAAAACTGTATGAATTACAGCATCTATAAAATGTCAGAGAGAAATCAGAGAGAGAAAATGAGCAAAATGAATTACATCTCAAAGTGACTTTGCTTTGGGCATTAACGCTTTTGTAATTTTTAGTATGTTTTTGAATGTGTAAGTTTATGTTTGTGTCTGAGTGTGTGTGTATTGTGGAGGTCAAATCCCACCTTGACCACAGTAAGCAGGCCCTCATTGGTGGTGGGGTCGGTGGGGATGGAGAAGCGCCCTGTGGGGTCACCGGCAATGATGCGGTAAACAGCACTCCAGGCTTGAGTGTGAGGCTGGTCTTTATCCGTCACAGTCAGGTTAGTAACAATCACATTCACCCTGTTCTCATGAACCTCGCCGAAGAACTGATAGGGATGGACAGAGAAATAAACTTATTAACACTCTGCAGAATATTTCATATCAGTGTGTCAAAATAAACAGCCATTAATTACCACATTGGTGACATTACTGTGAATAAATGGTACAAAGTGAAGATGATTGCCTCTGTTTCACACCAGAGCTGAGTGCTTCTGTTTCCTAAAATAAAGACCACTTTCTCCACAAACACTGCTCCTTCCTGTCCAACCTGTTCGGCTTTACTGAGGACGATAAACATATTGGACGTTTCATTGGCTTTTCACTCCTCTACCATATGTCACTACCAATAAAACTCCAAGAGCTTTGGTGCTGTTGAGATCAGTGCCTCACCCCTGTGTAGTCTCAGAGCCAATAGATTTCCTCTGTGCATGAGTAAGAGACAGTGTGTGGACTTACCGTGTCTGTAGTGAATTCAGGGGGATTGTCATTGACATCAGTAATCTTGATGACAGTGGTGGCTGTGTTGGACAGGCCATAGGTGGGGTTTCCCTCCATGTCCGTAGCCTGGATGATCAGTGTGTACTGGGTAACTTTCTGGAAACAAAAAGAAAACAAAGAGGGTTCAAAACAGAAGAAATGAACCTTAAATTCTGTTTTGGGAATTCTTATATTCTCTGGTTCACATTTGCTGCACTGTTATTTTTTTTTGTACAGATTTAAAATGTACATTAAACAAGCCACAGTTCATTTCACAACTGATTATTAGATACTAATCTATTTGAAAGCCCAAGACTAAAGTGGAATGGTTTTCTGTCACACCACCTTTTCACAGCAGCTGACATCTCAATCCCTACTGCTTAACAATAGTATTTAGATAACTCACATAAAGACTATCTTACAACCTCTCTAATAAATTTGAAAAAACATATTACATTCTACCTTAAAAAGGGGGTGCCTTGTGTTATTTCAAGCAGATAACCAAATCCCTAAAAGCATAAATACTTTTACACTGGCATGAAAACAGTATGCCTTCAAAAGAGAGATTATCGTGTAGGATCCACGTATGTAAGGATATGACAGGACAGAAATGTACTAGCTGTCTTTACACTGCAGGAAACAATGCAGGCTGGAAAGACATTCACATGCTGAGAAGCAGCTGCTCCATATGGGCTTAAGGACAAGCCTTACAAAATGTCTGCCCAAACACACACACGCATACACACGCATGCACACACGAACCTCCCGATCAAGGCCTGCTGCCACAGTAATGATGTCACCAGTCTTGTTGTTAATAGTGAACATGTTGGAGGAGGGGCTCTGAGGATTCTGGGAGAGGATCTTATATCGCAGCATCCCATTGGCAGTTTTTGGATCATCCTTGTCTACTGCTGTCACTGTCATCACAAAGGATCCTTAGAGGAAACACATAACATGTCAACACAGTTTTGAAAGAGAAGATGGATTAAAGTTTCAAGTGTGTATATCTGTGTGTGTTTGTATAAATACCAGGTTTGGATCCCTCAGGTACAGAGCCGTTGAAGGTGGTGTGCGTGAATTCTGGTCTGTTGTCATTCTGGTCGATGACATTAATGACAATGTCGATGGGGTTCTCCACCTGATTTCCATTCAAGTCAACTGCGTGGGCTCGCAACTGTACACCCAAACACACACACAAGCACAAAGCACAGTTAATTTTATGTCTTTAGTCATGCTAGCAGCTCTGTGAGGATGTACTTTGACACAGCCACACTTTAAGCTAAATGCCAACAGCACTGTTGCAATGACAGTGTTAACATGTCAGTATTTGGCAGCTAAGGCTTTTGTTTACTTTTCGCTTGTAATTTATCAAACATTTCCAAATAAGCGTAACACAGTACAGTTGAGGCTAATGGAAGTGTCGCTGTCAGTTTTGCAGATATTCATCAGGATGTAGTTGTGCAGAGGAGGATGTCCCCTTAGACTGAGTGTATAGCCTAAAAATAAACGATCAGACTATTAAATGAGTGAAAAAGAACAATCTTTACAAAGAAATGACAACATGTCCAAAAACAAATTGTTCAGTGAAACAAATTTCACTTTGAAAATATTAAAAATAGTTTTTTTCTGACAGTCTTAGACGTTAGATCTTTAAGATGAAATCAGCAGGCCCTTTGTGAATCATGTATTTAGCATAAAATGGTCAAAGATGCTGATATAACTATTGATTGGCCTTGGACCCTCGATAAGTCAATCGTTTACAGCCTAAGAAGCATCTGTGTGAGACACTCAAAGAGCCATAGCCTCCCTCATGAATAAACATGCCGGCCAATCCCAGCTCCTAGCACTGACAACTACATCCAATTACATGAATATTCATCAGACGGCTTAAATGCAAATCACCCTGCTGCGACTCCAGATTTCCACTCCCCTGTGTGAGCTGTGTGTGCGCATTCCTACAGATCAAAAGGTTAGACTCTGCTCTCGGAGGTGTGTGTGTGTGACTGTATTAGATATAGTGAGCAAACACCAAGAGGCTTTTTTAAAAGAGTTTCTTCTTCATCTCTGTGCATGAGAGAGGATATATACAGCAGAGAGTGACGGCAAAGATGAAAATAAAAACAGGGGTGACATGCAACCATGGTTGGGGGGGGTAGACTGGGAGCAGAATCACCTGTCAAGGGAAGCAGGAGGGAAATCATTTCAAATGTGCTTGTATTTTTTTCCATTATATAGACTCTGAGTATCGGGGTTGTATTTAGTTTAAACTTTATCAATTTCTTAGGGTTTTAACATAAGAATTGCCTTAATATACTCAGCTGATATCTGTGAGCACCTTCTTTTGGCCAAGAGGGCAGAGTCACTAAAGCTCTGACAGACTGACTGACTGTGGCTACAACCTGGAAATGAGACCAGCAGTAAATAACAAAACAGATGTAGCTTACTTTTTTTTTTTTTGAACACCATGTTTTACATGCATACTCGAAACAACAAAACAAAATGCTGATTGGAACCCAGCTGGTCAAAATAATACAATCAGATAGATGATTCCAGCAAACGAGACTCACCACTACTAGTGCTGTTAAACTGCAAAAAAACACACAATTAACTCGATTTGACATACAATTAGGATATTTGGCCAAGTACAAAAGCCAGCTTATAGTGATCGATGTAACTAAAAAGAGTCAGGTTTCCCTCCAAGTTTCATTCTTTATCTATCATAAGTGTAGTCTGCTTGGGTTCCGCTGAGTGACGTGCAAGTACTGAGAACAACTGAAAATAGGCAACTATGATGCTGTCTTTCCAAATCCAAACAAACAACCAAACATACAACGACCTGGACTGCAATGTTAAATGTTTGCTTTGATGTTGACCTCAGCTGTCACAGTGTGGAGTCTTACATGGAAGTTGGAGATGTGCTCCCTGTCAAGAGGCTTAGTGACTGACAGCTGGCCTGAGATCGGGTTGATGATGAAGATGCCGGTGGGAGGCTGGTCTGCCCCGGGGCCTGTCACACTGTAACGCAGCATCCGGTTCTTGTCCCGGTCTGAACGAATCTGAGGCAAAAGGCAGACAGGGGGAACAAGAGAAAGAGAATGGCATTAAAGGTAAACAGTAGGGATAGACCGATTATCTGCCGATATTCAGCGTTTTGACACATATCGGCATCGGCCTTTTTTTCAATCCGACAGCTGATAAGAGATCAATTTAAAACTGGGTTATTTTGGCTCTGATGCAGCTGCACCTCTCTGTCTGCATTCACTACTCTGTCTCCAGCACTGTCCCACCCACAGCACCATCTGATTGGTTACATGCAGAGCCACAGCATGGGTAACAGCCAATCAGCAGTGAAAGCTGTGCATGCATAGTGCTCACACACAGGGCGTAGAGGAGAAAAAGTTTTTATTTAGTTATTTACTGTAGAAAACTTTGAGGAGCTATTTATTTGTTTAAGTTTTCATTTAACTTTATAAGACATGCTGCTGAGCCTGGGAGCTCCATGCACTTTCTGTTAGAATTTTAAAACAAAGGTGTCTATTGTCTAAGATAAAAAAAAACCTTTAACATGTTGCAAATCTGAAAAGCTGTTTAATAAACATATGCTTAAAGGCATTTAAACGAAGTTAAGTGTTGGTGCTTGTATTATTCAAAATTTTGACGCCAATATTTTCACTTTTACTGCAAATGAATATTGGCTCCAAATATCGATTATTGGCCTCCTTGACTACTAATAATTGGGATCAGTATCGGCCCTAAAAAAAAAACATATCGGTCTATCTCTAGTGTTGACTTTAAATTTCATCTCATTAATTAACCAAAATAATGAAAGCTATAAAAACCAGATCTTTCTGCTTAAAAATAGCTAAATAGGATTAAATAGGATTTTAGGCAGACATCGTGATTCATTAATTACACCCCCCTATACAAAAAGAAGACGGCTGGAATATATACGTTTTTTAAAAGAAAAAGAAAACAAAATCTCAATGGCATAACTATCAAAGTTCTTAAAAAGGAATTTTACTCTGCAGGAACCCATTTGTGATAAATATTTATACAAAACAAGCAATCCAGAAGACTTACTACTTTCATTGCACTTGTGAAGAAAAGAACTGGAACAAAAAAGAGAAACAATGTAAAAGTCAGTATCTTTCTAATACAAACATCTCTCTGCTTTGTTATATTGATCAGAATTATTCATTACCACTTTAAACAAAATGTGCATTTATTCTCCAGATTCAAAGTATCACATTACAGACATGCACTGCAGCATACCATCATCAGGGTCCTGGCAGGTGAAGCTTGTTCCTTCCAGCTCTGACATCACCTCCTGTAAAATGTCAGTTTTTCCCCGACTAGAGGTGGCTGGAAAAGAAACAAAGCACTTAATGCAACTCAGCATAGACAAAGATGGCATCAGGCTCAGCAAAGTAACAACAACTCTGTTTACCTGCTTTGAAAAAGACTGCCAGGATGTGGTTGAAGGTGGCCAGGCTGGGAGCTGTATGTGCACACACACACACACACACACACACACACACGCATGCACACAGATAATCAGTTTGGTACAATAGATGAGTATAGCTTTAAAAAAAAAAACAACTGATGTGTGTGTGTTTCTAGTCACCTATTCCCACAGCCTTCATTTCACTGAAAGTTTGTAGAGCTTGTGTTTTGGCCAAAGGGCCACAGTATTTGAGAGCCTTGAGGACACTGTTGAAGGTCAGCAGGTTGGGCTGAACTTTCTGTTGACTCATCTGGTTCAATAGCTCCTGCAAACACAGAAACACAGTTGGAGCTTTAATGCTGCTCCCATCAAGGATAATGCCACACAGCAAGAACTACAAATATGATGCTACTGTCTGAAAATTGACACAAATATATATATATGAATATATAAATATTTATATATATATAAATAAATATAGATATATATGAAAATATATATGTAGAAAAACATACTTATTTACTTGACAAATTTTAACTGTCTGATGTTAGAATGAATAAAGCAGTGCAAAGCCCACAGCTTTTCTGAACAGTCTGAAACTCTGTCCATAACATCGACATTGGACTCTAAATCAGCATTTAATTGTGTAGGCTGTCAAACCTGTCACAGTGCTTTGAAGGTTGTGTGGGTTAGCTAGCACAGCTGAGGGAGAGAAACTGACAGCTGCACATGATGCACATATAAAAGAGTCGGAGGCAGACTGGAGTTTCTTGAGGGATAAAAACCAGAGTGGCAACAGATTCTGTTCTGATTTTGAGGTGTTTACTGTCAGAAGGAGAGCCCGCGGTTTAGTTTTTAAACTTTTGAATGAAAGAAAGGAAGATTTATCTTTAGTTTCAACTTTTAAATAATACGACACTTTAACTTGTGTGAGTAATGCAAAGCAAAAATGACCTTTTCTTGGGGTGGAGAATAACGACATTGTAAATTGTGATGAGAGATACAATTACAGCTCCTGTCGAGGTATTAAATCGAAGCTTTGAATTTTTAAAAATGATAAAGTACTAGTGATGTACAGAGAATGACTTCTCTGTACAGCACTAGTACAGCAAATGCATCATCATTTTACTGAAATGGAAAGATTTTTTTTTGTGAGGCAGCCTGATGATGAGCTCTTGAGATCCATGATATTGAGTGAAACAATGAAAAAGGATCTTACAGCGATGACGTCCCATCTCTCGTTGCTTTTCTCTCTGACTTCTGGAGCTGCTGAGATTAGAGCGTTGAAGATGTGGACGTCAGCTGGAAACAAAAAGTTGAACTAATCAGTTATCTTCCAACAGGGGAAAAAAGAATACCAGTTCTAGTTTAGATGGATGGTTTTCTGCACGTTACAGAGGGTAAAATGTAAAGGCAATAAATGTGGACTTTTTATTCTCTGGCATAATCTAATGGTATTATCAACAATAAACCAATAACTGACAGCTATACACAAGCTGAAAGCCAACATAATGTATTTTAATATAAGGATGCTGGAGTGTATATAATGGTGAGAAGACCAAAAGAAAATACAAGAGCCGGTAACAAAAGCACAAGATGTCTAACTGTGGCAGTAAAGTGACAACTCTAACTCTAATAACTCTGTATAAAATTTTCCTATTATAACATTAATTTTAAATGTAGAGTATGCAGATCATTCATGCAAAGTGACCTGCATGCTGTTATTTTCTTCAACAAAGTTTTTAGGCAATGATGCAAAAAACAATTAAAATATTTAAAAAAAAAACACATTTTACAAGTTCTTGTGTTAAATTTAATGTGCTATTGTGTCTTCCAGCTCACCGGTGAGTCTGTTGTTCAGCAAGTCTGTGTACATGCTGAAGGCCTTTGCATAGGCTCCATGCTGGGGAGAGACGAACAAACATGTGCACTTAATCCAGATGCACCAAATGACCATTTAGTAGGTTCAGCTTCACCATCTTGACTGACACGATTGTGTTCGTACCTTCACCATGCCTCTGATCAAAGCAGAGTAACATCGAGTGTCTCTCTCTGGCAGCAGGTTAAAGATTCTCTCTGCATTGTTGTTTTCTTTCCAGATGAACTTTATGAAGTCTGATGCCCAGCGGACCCTCCCTTTCCTTCTCTTCATGTCCTCTCCTGACCCCTCCTGAAAACACACAAAGACACTCATAAGTAAACATAAATTTACACATTTGTCATCAGTCATTTTTTTCTATAACACTCACATGTTATAGGCAAAATGACAGATGACAGAAAATGGATAATTAAGAAATAATGTAAATAATTCAGCCCAGATTGTATCAATTTTTCTCTCGCCTCTGACCATCAACCTGAGTTTTGGATCAGGGATGACTCACCATGTCCTCTGTCTGTGGTTCTCCATCCTGGGAGGGCTCTCTGTCACAGTAGAGACAGATCAGGTCCAACAGGTCATGGGTCGTTTCCATAGAGACTGCAGTGCCTGGAAAATTTAATTAAAGAGACAATGTTAATTAAAGAAAACATGTAACCTTCCTAAAGACTGAGGATGTGTGAGTTTCTGTGTGTGTGTGTGTGTGTATGTATGTGTATGCGTGTGTGTGTGTGTGTCTGTGTGTGTGTGTGTGTGTGTTCTCACCAGCTTGCAGTAGCTGATCATACATGTCAACAGCAGCTGTAACTTTCCTCAAGTTGATTCTTTCCTTCAGAGCCTCCTCGCTCACCTCCTCAAGACGTAGTGACACGGTATCTGGCATCAGACACTTCACACACGCACACGCGCACGCACACAAACACAAACACAGCACAAGACCATCAAACAATATTGTTTCCTAAGCTTTAAACAAAATTAGCTGTTTTCAGTCGGTAAAACGTTACATCAGAAGTGTCTTAAACTTGTTTCCTGTGACAGTAAATCTTCAGTGTATACTCTCAAGCTATCTGTGTTACCACATCTTTATCAATAGCATTCTATTACACAAAGCTCTGACGATATGACTGCTCTTCCTTTACGTATGCCCTCAGTAATACTGATGTGTGTGTGTCTTACTGGTATATGTGGTTCAGCAAAGTCTGTGGTGAAGAACTTTGGATTGCTGTTGACAAAGTATTTGGCTGCAGATCTGCCGGCCTCCTGAGAGAAAGAATACAACTTCTACAGAGAGACAGAGAGGAACAATGATAAACATATCAGTCACAAAATGTGCAAAACAGTGCATCGACGATACATTCCTGAGTCTAAAGCAGACATAAGATATCATATACCATTATTTTACATACAATAATAAATACAACAGAGATCTGAATTGATTATTATATGTACATAAGTGCTGCTTGACATGTATGTTTTTGCCATTAATATTGTGTTTGACTGCATCTTCATATGTTCTCAGTGGTAGTGGTAATACACAGTGAGTATTACAACCGTGTAAGAAACAGCAACAAACACATATATCAAATAACTAATTCAGCTACTTGAAAAGGTAAATAAAAACAGCAGAAATATATATCATGTAAAATTATAGACCTCTCTCAAAGCCTCACTGACCTTTTTTTAGTTTTCATGATTATGTTTACTGTGTTTATAAAGGGGGAAAAAAACTTTTTACTGTAGCTGCAACTCCCAGATTTGTTTGGGTTAAATAATGAACAAATGTAAAAGCATGAATATTTAAATAGAAAACAACTTAAACTCAGTATAAAGCTCAGCATGTTATAGACGTACAAACTCGGATGAGGTCCTGGGGGAGAGGTAAGGATCATCTTGGAACTGGTAGGGGTATCCTGTGGTATCCTGGAGGGAGAAAAGAAAAACATGTGACATTCAGACAGAAAAACTAGTAAACATCAGTTTATTTTCTCTAATATAAGAACGATGTAAAAGAACTCTCACCCTGCTCACAGTCGACACCAAAGCCTCAAGCACCGCCTCCTTACTCCTGTTCAATGAGCAGTGACAGCAATGCACAGTCTTGTTTATTTAAACCTTAAAACAAACACTTGGCTGACTTGTATTATAACTGGGTAATCAATTTAAATAAGTTCTATATAAATGTGGTTTCCCTGACTTTAAAGTATGTAGCTTTACCTGCAATGTATGAAATGTCAGCACTTCCTGCAACAGTAATATAAACACTTACCATGTTTTCTTCCTGGGAATGACAATAGTCTCTGCAGAGTCTGTAACAACACAGAGAAAAAGTTGTGATGAAATACAATCAATTATATTAATTAATAACCCTTTGCCTCTGATTGCCACTCTGTGTAAAAGTTGGTTTGTGAAAATGTAACATGTTCAGAAGATTTTTTTCTTACATCCAGACATTTTACAATAAATGCCTTAAAAATTAAAAACTATTTTGAAGGATCAGGTTTGTTCAATACTGTTATACTTCTTAACCATGCCACATACCAAAGCCCATTGGTTGATGCTTAAGATGTATAGTTTTAAAGACAATATATACATTCATTATCCTACAACAGCTGGGCATTTTGGTTTATAAGCAAAAATGGCTCAGACTGCAGTTAATAGAGTATTTGTTGGAGACTGATTTAAGTTTGTTGTTCAATATGCATGGCTGCAATTAGGGCTATGGTGAATTAATTTATATTGAACTACAGCATTAATTAACCACAGCAACACTGATCTTAATTTAGAAACATTTCACGCTGGTCGCTAACCAATGTGTTTTGGTCAACACCGAACATAGTGATAAACTATATTCTCCGTCTATTCGACTACACAGGCAACATTAAAAACTTGTCATAAAAAGCATAGTAAACACAAGTGGTAACTTTGATACAGGTAACAATATTAGTGATGAGTTAATATTTTGAGGCTTTTCTGATATTATCTGCACTAACATGAGTGTTTCTGTTGACACCGAAAATCTTATGTCGGATTACCTTTATTAGCTTCTGCAGCTTGTTGTCGCAGAGGTGGAACCCAACCAAAACTCCTGGAAAAAAAGGAACCTTGATTAACGTAAAATAATTACGTATTAACTGAGGACTTCATCAGTTAGACTGACTGGTAGACTGTATTAACTCGTAGATATCCTTGTGGCACCTACAAATTGTATTATCTAAATGGATTACACTGTCAAAAGAATACGCTGGCATGATCGTCAAACATCGAAGCTTCAAAAAATATTGCAACAGTGTTAATATGGGGTCGGTATCACTCTGAAAGCAAAATACACGGTGAGAATTTCTGAGACATTTTCCTATTAGTCGCACTCCTTCTTGCAGGTAAAGACAAAGCATATGAATTTTTTAAAGAAATATTATAATGCTTTTACTTTTTAGCAATAACTTGCATTTACTTCATTATCAAAGTTCACCAACATTGCTGCAGTGATGTAAGTTAAGTTAGCTTCATTAAGACGTGACCTCCTGTCAAATGATGCTAGTTGAAGCTGTCAAACTCATGTAGGGATCGAAACAAAATCGCGTTTAAGACAACAGAATAGCATTTAGGTTTTAAAAAAAGCTGCAAAACTTTTCTTACCTGTGACCCCATAATTGCTCAAGGTTATTTAACAAAAATCGACTATTTCTCTGAACATAATGCCCTACGTGCCTACCGGGCGCCGCCATGTTGATACACCGATGGCTTCTGGGAGGGAGAAACCATGTAGGCTCAGCTCAGGGGAAACAAAAATGATAATGGTTTTTACTGACAGAAATGCTACATTTAATCCACTCTTCACATTGGAGCAAATGCATTTATGATAGTGAATTAGTACTGGTGAAAGTTAAATATCCACCGAGTTTCATGGAAAGTCTCCTTATCTTTATTTGTATCTCCCCTCTAATCGCCAACTTGGTCTCACGGTCCCACGTGGGATGCAGGAGCAACTCCACTTCGCATGTGGTTTAACTGTACGCCATGAGTTTATTTAGACAAATGCACTAAACACAATAAAGTCTGGATAATTCCCCAAAATGTTGTTTACAAAAGAAGTGCCATGGCGGCGTCTGGAGGGCATGTCGTTTGGCATGTACTCTGCCGAAGAGATAAGGTAAGGGATATCTTGTTAGCTTTTGGCTTGAATGCTACAGATGAGTTCAAAACAACATGTCTGCTAATGGCAGGTTTCTTTAATGTTTACATTCTACACATATTTTTCAGTCAGCTTGGAGTTGCAGTGTTAATGTGTAATAGACATTTTGTGCTTAATTACTTGTGCATCAAACTGGTTCTCTGAACTTTCAAACAAGGAAACTAATGTTACCCCGTTTCTGAAGTTTTTACACTGGCCTTATGTTATTATTCTTATCCCTTTTTTTTTATTCTTACCATACTTTTCAATTCTTCGATATCATAGTGCTACAACATTGGAAGTGTCCCTTAGATAGTGATAGAAATTGTTACATTGTTCTATATCGTTTTTACTTCTCTCTAAAACTCAGCAAGAACGTAGCTGAGGTCTTGCTTATATGTCTGCGGGCAAGGGTGAACTCTCATCATTGGTACAACCTTTTAGGGATTAATCAAGGCAACATTAAACAGGTTAAACACTGATTACACTGCTGATGACCAAATAATTTCTAAGAAACAAGAATAATTATGAACACATTTAGTGTAGCTTTGCTTCTTCTTATCTCCTGTCCAGGAAGTTAAGTGTGAAGGCGATAACCAATCCGAGGTTCCTTGATGCTGTTGGGAATGTGGCCCCGAACAGCCTGTATGATCTGGCCCTGGGACCAGCAGACAACAAAGAGGTACATCTCCATTAAAATCTGATTGTATATGATTAATACAGTAGTACCACATCTGTAACGTATCGTAGACAGAACAGTCTGTCCTGATTTAGGATTGTGCCTTTGTAGTTTAACAGTTTCCATCAAATTTAGGATTGTGAGCATTAAGTTTCAGCAAGTGTTTCTATTTTTTTTCATGTTACTGTCTGTTATTATTTTTACCAGGTGTGTTCCACCTGCTGTCAGGACTTCAATAACTGTCCAGGACACCTGGGACATGTAGAGCTGCCTCTACCTGTGTACAACCCACTGCTATTTGATGTAAGCATGTTCACAAAGACACCATATATTCACACATATACATGGAGAAAACACAGTTGAGTGTTGGGTAAAGGCCAACAAACCAGATTTTACTTCATATCATGTTGTAAAGCTTGTTCCAAATCTACTTACTATTACGATTTTGTACCAGTATTATTTAACTTGGTCACTTATCTCCTTCTGCTGCTCTCCTTCATTAGAAACTCTACCTTTTGATTCGTGGTTCCTGTCTGGTGTGTCACATGTTAACATGTCCCCGAGCTGCCATCCACCTGCTGCTGAACCAGCTGAAGTTATTGGACCATGGAGCCATGCATGAGGTCTACATAATAGAACAGGTTCTTAACCAGGTGGGTTTAAACTTGCTGTGGAAACTAATTATAGCAGGATGGAACACATTATATTAAAATATAAAGCAGCCATGATCTGTCATCTTCTGATCTTCTAATACAAGGTCACTCAGCTCATTAATTAATTTGTGATGTTTTATAATCACTTAAGATCATTAGTTCCCTATTTTCACTTTATTTATTAATTTGTGTGTGTGTGTGTGCGTGCGTGTGTGTGTTTGTCTGATTGTGTGTGTAATGTTAGCACCTGGAAGAGAATCCCAAAGCCACTGGAGATGAGATCCAGCAGGTTCTTCAGGAGTTTACTGACACCATTGTTGGAGTGAATGCTAAAGGTTCAGGCAACACCAAACCAGTGAGTGCACAGTCACACACTGACACACACACACAGAGGACATGCAGGCACATCTCACTTAAATACAATCATTTAGACACACACATCCAAAATCACTAAAGGCCTGTTTAATATTATTTAAATTATTGAAATCACACTGTGATATACATTCATTCAACTGTGTCATGCAGCATTAAATGAGACACACTGGTCTAACTCTCTGCTTGTGTGTGTTTTTACAGATTAAACATCTTGTTGAAAAAAAGTGCAGTCTGATAAATGACTTCTGGAGGATCCACATGAAAACTAGGAAGTGTCCTTACTGCAGGTAACTTGATTAAAATAATGATGTAATCAATTTACCATCTACCGCCTTGCTGTTTGTCATGTGAAGCCAGCCATATTAGGATGTGCTGGATTTACTGTACTTCATTCCAAGTGTGGTTTCAATACGGATTTTGCCATGAAATTGCAAATCCAAGATCAATGCCCCACTGGCAACCATGAGTAAATTGGGGTCAAACAATTCAAATTTCTTTGGTTTTGTTTACTATATTCAACTACTAAGTACACAGGAAAAGTGTGTCAGTCATAAACTTACTGATGCAAAGGTAATTTATTCAAAAACAAGAGTAGGAAGATAAAAAATAAGTGGTGGCATAGTAATGTGCCACTTTTCTCAGATGTTGATAACAGTCAAATTCCTACTGGTTCATCGGATGGTGCAGTCATGGTGTATGTTTGTGCAGGAGTGGCAGAGTTACAGTGCGTCGTGAACACAACAGTAAGCTGATCGTCACACTGCCATCAGGAGTACAGATCAGTGAGAACACTGATGGTAAGTCATATACTACAGAAATTCAACAGTGTTTTGCATAATTGTGCTGACAGTTATGTGGAGGTGATGTTTAATCTTAAACAATGAGATGTCCAATGTAAATTCAGGGCAAACCCCACCTCTACGTATGTGTGTGCCTACAGTAAATACGTTACCTTGTGTGTTTTCTTCTGGTAGAGAATCAGATGGCTGGAAAGAGAGTTTACCTGACAGCGAGTACTGCAAGAGAACACACCAACAAACTGTGGGAGAAAGAAGGTTGGTCAAAAATAATACCAAAAAGCATCTTCTTATAATGTGCAGAATTACATGCAGTCTCATAAGAGGATGCTTATGACTCTTATACTATCTCGGATAATACCTTTTTGAAAAGAATCATATAAAGAAGGATTTTGTACAGAATAATACACTCAGACCTATTTTGTGAGGGATAAAGTAGGAAATATATTAATATCAACCAGGAGAAAAGATATGTTATGCCAGATTTATCTGCTGTCTCTGGGAATGACAACACAAACCTTAATACTACTAATGCAATTACCAGAAATACAAGTTCAAAAAACAATGAAGACTAAATTCAGTCATGGATTCAAACATGCTGACAAATAGTTCTTATTACATGCAAAATCACACATTATATAAACAGTGATTCCTACTTTTAAATTCAAAGGGTTGTGTGTAGAATTGACCTTTTTTTAAGGTTGCAAAATGGCAGAGCAGCTTAAACCTCACTCTGTTTTGACTAAAATAATATAAAATATACAATATAATTCTTACCTTCCCCCTTTCTTAGCTTTCTTTTTAAGGTACCTCTTCTCTGGGTTGGAGGAGGGGACAGTGTCAAACGAGGGTCTCAAAGATTTCTATCCAGACCTTTTCTTCCTGGAGCTTCTGGTGGTCCCACCTTGCAGGTACAATGTGTACAAACACATTCAAAAACTGCACACTTAAGTAAATATAATAATGTATAAATTTTAATGTATAAATTTGAGCAAATACTGGGTCGCATGATATATTGTTGAAGCAACAGCATTGCAACAACTAATCTCCAATCAAAGTCTGTTTGATAGTAATATAGTCTGGTTAAGTGTTTCACGGACACTGACTTAATCCACTTATCAACTTATCCAACACTCTAAGTAGGCTCCGCAAGTGGCCTTTAATGACCTGACAATGAACGCTGACTTACCAAGTGCACCCCCTTCACCAGAACACATAATGCACCGATCACTGTGCATTGAGAGTTTGCTGCCTGTAAAGGTGTACCTCCTCAACGACGGCTGCTACAATTAAGACTAGATTCCAATTGGTAGCATGGACACAAAACAATGTGTAATCATCAGAAGTTCAAAGTCTAAATACATCTGTTTTTATGTGCAGTAGGAGACCTATTGTTTTGAGTCATAAGAGAGCCAGATACCTAAAGAACTGATATCAGCAATTGTTTGTGCTTCATCACACTCCTCCTCTCTGTCAGGTATCGTCCAATCAACCGATTGGGTGACCAGATGTTTACAAACGGGCAAACTGTCAATATGCAGGCTGTCATGAAGGACTGTGGAATCATAAGGAAACTTCTTGCTCTCATAGCAGGAGAGAAAGTTGCTCAGGAGGAAGAGGTAAGTGAGACTTCTGTTTGTCTGTCGTCAGACTCGCTTTCTTTACCCTTTTTTTTTAAAATTTTATGTTCCTACATAAGATGACGTAGATCCAGTTTAAACACACAGGACATGTCAACCTGTCCTCTCTCGTTCCTGTCAGACTCCTGAACAGACTGATCAGACTTTTCTGTCTGGGATTCCTGGGCTGACGCTGACAGATAAACTCTACAACATCTGGATCCGACTACAGACCCACGTTAACATCGTCTTTGACAGTGACATGGACAAAATGATGACAGAGAAATACCCTGGAATCAGACAGGTATCAAGTCCACGGATACTCTAACAGAATAAGCCTTCATTTTTCTTTTTTTTTGGCTGACAAAGATTTTCAAGTTTGGTAATTGTGTCCTCTCTACTGCCAGATCCTGGAGAAAAAGGAAGGATTGTTCCGGAAACATATGATGGGAAAACGAGTGGACTATGCTGCACGATCTGTCATCTGTCCAGACATGTACATAGGGACCAACGAGATAGGAATACCTATGGTATGTCTGACTGTTTCAGATTTGTTCTTTACCTGAAGAGTGTGCCAAGCTGATTGAGCAGGCACACGTTGAAATAATGTAAATGTTGATCACTGGAACTCCATGTTTGATGCAGAATGAAACTCTTCCATGAATGTGTAGGTGTTTGCCACCAAGCTGACCTACCCCCAGCCTGTCACTCCATGGAATGTGAAGGAGCTCCGTCAGGCCGTTCTTAACGGACCCAACGTCCACCCAGGTGCCTCCATGGTGATAAACGAGGACGGCAGGAGGACCATCCTATCAGCAACCAACCTTGCACAGAGAGAAGCTGTTGCCAAGCAACTGCTGACGCCCTGCCCTGAACCACATAAGATGCCCATGAAGATAGTAAGTAAAATACTCTGATATAACTCTCTTCGGTGCAGTGTGACTTTACCTGTCATTGTCAGTGAACTCTCCCCTTCTGTCTGTCCAGGTGAATCGTCACATAAAGAACGGAGATGTTTTGTTACTGAACAGACAGCCAACTCTGCACAGGCCCTCCATACAGGCCCACTGTGCACGGATCTTACCAGGAGAGAAGGTTAGGGTATAATCTAATTGGTCTTGGCTAACTTATATCTCTGTGAATTATTATGGAAGAAGAGTAAAAATACATGCATGATATATAACAAATTATACTTGATCTTTATCGGATGCTACAGGTACTCAGGCTGCACTACGCCAACTGCAAGGCATACAATGCTGACTTTGATGGAGACGAAATGAACGCGCACTTCCCTCAGAGTGAGCTGGCCAGAGCAGAAGCCTACACGTTAGTCAGCACTGACCAGCAGTACCTTGTTCCCAAGGTGGGCACACACACATAAACACACACTGTAACATAAACTTATATCAAGTTGTTTAGAGCGACAGCAAGTGTCTGCTCGGAGTGCTTGAAAAAGGTGCCATGACTCTAAACCAGTAACTGTATTCTGTCTGATTTAAATGAGACACCAAGGCTGTTTTCACACTGACCACTTTGGTGCTCAGTTCTGATTATTTCTTCAGATAAGATTTTTTTTTAAATTACTCTTTAAAATGTGACCTATATCAGATTCCTATATAAATTGGTCACAGTCTTGAACTGACCAGGAAGTGCAAAAAAACTAAAACTGGGGCGGCTGTCTTTGTTGTTTGAATAAAACTAAAACACCATGAAGCATATGCAACCTCTCACCTAAAATCCACAGCACCCAGTGTAAGATTGCAAGGGCAAAAGTTGACATTAGCTAGCATTAGTGTTAGCTCAGTGTCGTCAATGAGCAGAGACGTTCACAGCTAAAACAGAAGAGTCTGTGCTTGGCTTAAACACAATGGAGGCTATGATAAACACTTTGCAGTAAACAGTAAGCAGCCTGTCTATTGTGTTAACCCAACATTAATAATTCATAGTAAATGATTTTTGTGAGCTGAGTGGCTGTGTGGAGAAGAGATGACTGTATGATTGTCAGATTCCAAGATATTTTAATTAGCACTTAAATTAAATCTCTAAAAACAATGTGTGTGAATAGAAACAAAGATTAAATTAACATGATCTATATTGTACATCATTATTTTTAAATACTGATATTTAACCTTGATAAAAAAGTGTCAGTACATCTAAACACGTATATGCTCACTCTGTGTGGGGGTGCATAAATGGTGTTACTGATGAGTATTAGAGAAAAAATCTCTTTTAGTGCCCACACATTCTTATAAACGCACTCAGGTCAGCTCTCATGTTTTTCTCCCTGCTCTCAGGATGGTAAACCTTTAGCGGGTCTGATCCAGGACCACATGGTGTCAGGTACGAGGATGACGATACGAGGCTGCTTCTTCACCAGAGTCCAGTACATTGAGTTGGTGTACAGGGGACTGACTGACAAACCAGGCAGAGTTAAACTGCTGCCGCCGGCCATACTCAAACCACAGCCGCTGTGGACAGGGAAGCAGGTAACTGGACTAAAAAAAAACATTACTGTGTCCATAATGTAGTGGAATGCGTCTGTGTGCCCAGTTGGTTTTGTGTCATGAACGTGTTCTTTCTTGTAGGTGGTTTCGACGCTCCTGCTCAACGTCATCCCACAGAAGGCCGTGCCTCTCAACCTGGTCGGCAAGTCGAAAATCCCCAGCAAAGCATGGATCCAAGACCCTCCGCGAGCTGTTCCAGGCTACAAACCTGACAGCATGTGTGACTCACAGGTACACACACACACACACAGCCACACACACACATTTCCAATTCGAATCAAAATCTGTCAACAATGAGACAACTTGATACGGGCTGTGTTAGTTTTCCATGCTAAAGGGTTTCTCTAGAAGAACTATCTGACCAGATGTTTTTAATGTTTTCTTCTACTGTCTGTTTACCAGGTGGTTATTCGTGATGGGGAGCTGTTGGTTGGGGTTCTGGACAAAGCTCACTACGGCTCTTCGGTGTACGGTCTGGTCCACTGCTGCTATGAGCTGTACGGAGGGGAGACGAGTGGCAAACTGCTCAGCTGCCTCGCTCGACTCTTCACTGCTTACCTGCAGCTTTACAGGGGCTTTACTCTGGGTAAGAAGCCAAACGCAGTAATTGAAACACACGTCAGGCCACTTGCTGGCCTCCAGAGTTAAAGACTGTCACTGCTCTGTGCTTGTTGGTTTTGTATATAAGTACTGACAGCAGAGAAAAGTATTGTGTTAAAGGAATATTTTGTTTTTGTTTCCAGGTGTGGAAGACATCCTGGTGAAACGGGGTGCCAACAGGAGGAGGAAGAAAATCATTCAAGAATCACTGAAGATTGGAACTAAAGTGAGTTAAAGCACCGTCTTGTCCTGGTGAAATTATTAAAATAATTTTCATTATTGATGTCAAATCTAACTTGGTATGTACTGAAGGTCCTGGATGTGTGTGTTGCTCACTTTCATAAATATACTACATGAACACAGGCAACATATAAATATTTGGAGAGATTGCAGCCTTGTCAAATTCAGTGCTTCCTCCTCAGTGGAAACCACTGGCCAAAATGGCTGCCACAGTGAAGGTGTAGTTCATGGGCCCCATGGTGTTTCAGTGTGGCCACTGGGGATAAATATGTACTACACACAAACACAAACATTAAGTGAAATGAACTGAATCATTGAAGAGTACTTTTACTCTACAGCTGTTGCAAATTATGTTGAGAGTTTGATCTTTATTAAGCTACAACTCCATCAAGTGCTGAGAACCATTTTCATGGTAGCTGACAACCGGTTCAGTCTGTTTGTTGCATTTAGCACTGCACCTCATTGTTTCCAGTGGATTTTCAAGACAGAATTGGCAGTATCTGCTGCTGACTGCCACTGTGTCTTTATATACACTGCCACTGGGGGGCGCCAGTGTCTGAATCTTTCTAATTCTGTGCATTGTGGCAAAAATGCAGCCTTAAACCTACAATGATCTGACATTTTATCTCTAAAACAAAAAAAAAATCTGTAGAAATGCTCACCAGCTGGATGCTAACTGTGCAGTCCTGCTGTTCAGTGCAGAGCAGGTAGAAGACGGGCAGCTAAACAATGAGCTGAACTCACTCTGTTGCTCTGTAAGCTTGGAGGGGGGCTTCTCATCCATGAGATCATTCTCTCCAGGCTCATCACTACAAGCTATCACTTTTGCAATATCACATTGTTTTTAATGAAAAATATCAGCTACGGACTAGTGAATTACTTCTCCTTGTGGAAATGAGTGCTAGTGTTCTTGTTCGGTAGAAAAACATATGTTTCCCTTTCTGTCTCCAAGGCTCTCCAGGCAGCCTTCAACCTGCCCTCCAATGTGGATCAAGCTGAGGCTCAGAGCCGCTGGCAGGACGCTCACCTGAACCCAGACCAAAGAGACTTCAGCATGGCCGACCACAAGTTCAAAGAAGTGGCCAACCAAGTGAACAATGACATCAACAAGGTAACCTGCCATAACTGTTAGCAGTGTCAGCCCTACCACTGACAGTACTTTACCTCTGATTCCCCCAGCACACACAACACTGCATGATGGAATGGAGTGCAAATACAAGGTTGTTTCTTCTGTAGGGTCTTTTCCTGGGGAGCAGTGACTTCTTGAACTGAACCGAACTGAACAACTTTAGCTCTGTTTGGTTTATTTCTTACGTGATAGTTTCATGTCCAAGCTCTGGAGGTGGCTCTGTTGATAACATCAAGCATTCATGTCTTCTTCATGATTCATTTGTTACTTCAAATCAAACAGTAATTGCACAGAACATCACACTGTTTTGCATGTGTACCTTAATGTTTCTATGGCCAACACTGCTTTTTAAGGTCGCAGTTGTTTAGTTCTGCCTAATGTCTAACCCATTGACAGTATAAAATACTGGACAAACCCTCTGTGACGTCACCCATTGTTTTCTGCCTGAGCGAAAGTGAAGCCTCGGAAATCTCGTCCTGGGCGCCGCCATTTGTCTGCGCCTGACTCCGCCAAAAGCCCGCCGACGAAAGACCAAATATGGGAAAAGAGGTGGAGCTAAGGCGGGGTCGAAGGACAGACATCACACCCACTCAGCTAACAGCCCCCGGCTATCTGTCAACAGGCTGTCGATCAACAAAGCCACGCCCTAATTTATCCAAAAATAGCCAAATTTTAAGCCTAAATATAAAATAAACAAATGAGTTATGAAAAAATTCACCCCCCTCAGAGTTTTCGTGAGATGGTAGAGAAGCTGTTGACAAAAGAACGTTTTTTGAACCAGGCTGTAAATATGTTTATTTCTGCTCTAAAGTAGGCCATTTCAACATGGGCTCCAATGGGAATTTGCTCCCTTTTGGAGCCAGCCTCAAGCGGTCAGTCGAGGAATTGCAAGTTTTTGTACTTCCAGGTTGGCTTCAATGCGGAAGTGGGGAGTTTGCCCCTTGGTCTGACCACAATTACATATACACAACATTCCAGTTACTGAGCTCACCACACTAGCGGTCAAACCAGGGGCAGATCCATTTATAAGAAAGCGACCAGCAATACCTCAATCAAATTCCTGTTTCCCAGACACCCTGCAGTGCCAACTACCCAGTTGTAGTACGCATGCTTTCTTTGCCCTGCTTTTAGCCATTTTAAAAGAACTAATGCTGGAAGACAAGACCAACAGAATGAATACATATAATGCTTACACATTATACACTATGTTTTCAACCTTTTTACCTTTCCTGTGTGCACATGCCCTCAAGAGCATGCCCCAGTAGTTTCCAGTGTAAGGTTTATACATGTCCTAAATTTCAAGCTAGTACAGGTGTAACCCAGCTTTATTGGGTAATGCCTTAAGGGGACACGAGTCACAGCATTACCAGAACATTTCAGCATACCGATCAATAATTGGAATATTGTTTGCATGTAAACGTGATCAGTGTTTTTCAGATGTGGTGGGTTAGCAAACAGTACCGTCTAAACTTGACTTTTAGTTCCTTGTTTTAGTTCTGTTTGGGTCTTGCAGTTTTGTTGCATGTCATTTCCCCTCATTTGCACGTATCAGTTCTGTATTCTGTGCAGAAAATGTTAAAAAAAACCCTCCCAAAAACACACTTATAGATAAAGAATGAATGTTTCCAGACTTGACAATAGCATTGCACTTTCAGTATGGAGGCCTTTTAATAAAACTGCGCTTTCTGTGCAGAACAAAGATGCTAATATTTTTGAAATTGACACCATCTGACCAGAGAAACAGAGACAATGGGCTGTGGTTCTTATGTTGAAAATGGTAGCAAACATACAACAACAAAAAAAAACCATTTCCTGTGGTTGGCTTTGTGCTTAGAGTTAGGTTGTGGTTGATTTTGGCTCATCTTTGCATCTATTTATAACTGGTGAAAAACTTTTTTTTTTCACAGCTAAACATTTAAACATTGTAGGTGACAAATAGGTAATGCAGCAACAGAATCCTGATTTATATTTGAAGCACTGCTGAGCTTTACAGTTTAATCTGTTTGGTGAGCTACTGGCCTTCTTCATGTGACATCTGTACTCTTCTTGCTCATTGGATGGGGTATACAAAAATGTTGAAATACAATCTGTAGTTTGAACAACAGCCCTAGAGCAAGCAGAAGTTACTGGATGACACTGAAAAATTCACCCAGCGAACTCATAAAATGAGCAGGGGGCTCTGAGTGCAGGGACGATAGGGCGGAGCTTACCTCTGTTCATTTGCACATAATACCCACACTGTAATAACACACAGGTATTTGAAAATTGGCTAAATTGTCTGAAAAATGGTAATGATAATGATGATGAAACATTTGTGCGCGTGTTTGTAGGTGTGCATGCCAGTCGGGCTCCACACCTCTTTTCCAGACAACAACCTCCAGCTGATGGTCCAGTCAGGAGCTAAGGGATCTACTGTGAACACCATGCAGGTATTCCCCTCAACCTGCAAACACACACACTTATCCAGTGCTTAATTTGTGGTTCTTAAAGATTCCTTAACACCAAAAGAGTTCTGGTCCAGGGGCGATGGGCGAGAGAAAGTCACTAAAAACATTAAAAGTCCACAGTTCGTGGACAAAACTTAGGTGCTTGCAGTTAAAAACAAATTAAACCAAAACAAAAATATGATCAAAAAGAAATTTATTTGCATTAATCAGAGGATTCACTTAAAATCTGCAGCATTTGGTGTGTAAACAGCTGTTTACGGTTTGAAGAGAGCTCTCTTTCTCTTTCTTTTCTAAGCAAGTGACGCGCTCTGTCTGCCTTACAGGGATTGAAATAGGCATGTTGCCTATTTCTTCCTTGTTGCAAACAGTTGATGAAATATATTAAATCCAATCCTGGTTGCTAAGATCACCTAACGTGACACTGTGTGACTTGCACACAACTCACAAAAATGTAACATAGTGTACTGCACCGATTTTACATCTGACTTAAGTAAAAGATTGTGAAATCGAGACTACGAGTTCTACGAATACCCTGACCTGTGAGTGTGTGTTTGTGTGTGTGTGTGTGTGTGTGTGTTTGTGTGTGTGTGTGTGTGTGTGCTTGTGCTTGTGTTTGTGTGCTTGTGTGTTTGTGTTTGTGTGTGTGCGTTTCAGATTTCATGTCTTTTAGGTCAGATCGAGTTGGAGGGCCGTAGGCCTCCACTGATGCCTTCTGGGAAATCCTTGCCGTGTTTCCAGCCATATGACCCCTCACCTGGTGCTGGGGGCTTCGTTTCTGGAAGGTTCCTCACAGGCATCAAACCACAGGTGCACTGAGAGAGCTGTGTGGCTGTGTGTGTGTGTGTGTGTGTGTGTGTGTGTGTGTGTGTGTGTGTGTGTGTGTGTGTGTGTGTGTGTGTGT